>OY725490.1:3294935-3511609 GCA_963281255.1 Aphrocallistes beatrix
AATGGGAGAGGAAACATAGAGGGCTTAAAGTGGTATGCAAACTTACATACAGTAAAACCTCGTTATTACGAACACCAGGGCGAAATCTGTTCCTATTAATTAACCGGAGTTATTTACATGTAGTATTTTCCTCCGTAGGGGATAAAATATCTGTTCGTATTATCCGTGTTCGTCTTAACGAGGTTCTACTGTATTGTCCATAAATGGAAGTAACAAGAGGCAATTTGGGAGTTTTTGAATTATATTTCATAATATGAATAGTTAAAATTTACCTAATAGACAAGAATATGAATTTCCTGAAGGTAGATAGAAATCATTTTATGCTGTGAAGTTCAACAGTATTGGAGATAGATATTATTAACTAGTTCAGGCAAAAACTGGTTAAATTAAATTAATCAAATTGTTTTCAATGTTTTTTTATGCAAACAACAGTTATCAATTCACAAAAACTACTGAATTTATTGAACCTTGTTTAACGACCGAATATCTAGATCTAGATGGCTATGAATAAGGGAGTGAAATGTTTTCGTAAATAATGAACTTGTTGAAAATAAAAAGATAAGGGAGGATTTTTTAGATTTACCGCTTTCCACTCACCTTGCTTATGTTTGTATTGTCTAGAGCGGCATCAATCTCGTCCAGCACAAAGAAAGGTGCAGGTTGAAAGCTAAAATATCCTTGCATAAATCTCTGTACGTAGACTTTCTGTGTGCATTCCAATCCAGTATCATACTGTGCAATCTCTTATTCTGACCGGATTAAGACAGTCTTCCACTCTGTTCAATTTCAGTTATATCAGAATTTGGAAAAACATTTCCTGAAACCAGCTAGTTCGGTTAAATATACACTATCCTGGACGAAGGTATTCTCAACCACCAAGAAAACCTCCATACAAATAGTATTAAAGTGGATCTATTCATAAAGGAATATGCACTCAAACTGTAATAAATTTTCTGTTTTTTATTTCAAATTCGTAAACTACACATCCGAATTACTCATTTTTGAAAGTTCCGACACAAAGACTTATTCACATGTAGAAAATTATCAATCTATCCCACATTGTGTCACTAATCACCATCATATATAATGGCCGTGACTAGAGAAGTAGCATCAGGTATCAAGGGTAGATATCTTAATAAGCTTGGGAGTTAGTACAATGCAATGCTGTTGAAGCTCACAATTATGATGAATTAGAATGTGTAGATTATGAATTTGAAATAAAAATGTCGGTCGACAGACCGATAGTGCAGCTCCAGGAAGTGACTCGAAGGAACATAAATTGTGAATATCGGAATATATCGGGAAATTTAAACAAAGCTTTGCAATGGTGGTGTTAAAATATGCATATAGCATACTTATAAAAACCGGAAGTGATGAGATTTCGCGAAAAAATGTTGACGGTGCACATCTATACCATAAAAAGATCCTAGATGCGAAATTTGGTAAAAATCGGACTGTTAGATTTCACTGTAGCGCGCGTACGGACATACATACATACGGACGGACGAGATACTCCGTCCATGCCATAAGGCATCTCCCTATAGGAGCTGCACTAAAAATAGAGTATTTCTTAAGGTTTGAGTGCACATTCCTTAATGAATAGACCCACTTTAATACTATTTGTATGGAGGTTTTCGTGGTGGTCGAATACTTAAGTCCGGGCACTGCATACCTTGCTGTATAAAAATATAATTCCTAGCACCCTATCCTACAATGCGAGCACCTGTGTATTGAGAAAAGGAGAGCAAGAGCGGCCACTGTCTTCTCGCCCCCAGACAGGTTGTCCATCGGACGGTATCGCTTACCAGGAGCGACGCAGCTGTAACTAACCCCGTCAAGGTAGGGCTCCTAAACGAGTGCAGTGTTATATCACAGTTTTCTAAGGCATCTACATTACATACGTATTGATTATTGTCTCTACGTACAACTATCTCTTCCTCGAATTGCCCTCACGCATTGTTATCATGTCCTTTTGCTCTGATAAGAAGCAACGCGGCGCCAGTATAATTTTCAATGCTCCTGTGAAACAATGCTAATTTTTTGGCGAACGTATCCGATATACGATATCTCTAAATAGCACTCTACCACAGCCACATTATATTATACTACATTATGAGTAGAAACATCCATGTCATTACATATCTGACACGGAATATATTTGAAAATTGTTCCAATTGCTCTCTGGCTGCTCATGATCAAACATTAAAATATTTCTAGTCTCATTATTTCATTGAACAAGTGTCTATCCTACGTAAAGTCCTAGATCATTCCATGCTACATCATTGGTACTATTAATTAAAACTTTGCTGTGAATCTAGTCTATTATCAGTTTAAATGTCATTAATTACCTCAGCATTTTCTTGACCTAAAAAGGCTTGAGCGCTTGTATTATTCGATAATTCCTAAAAAAAGATGGAGTGTTAGTATTAGTAAAATAAGCAATTTTAAGTATTAACAACTCAATACAAAACATGCATTATTAATTACTTCAAGTATGTTTCATGACATAGTACCTTGTAGATTGGATCAATCTGAGTTGAAACATGGTCGAAAGCAGCATTGAAAAGGTAGCACCTAATTAAAGTTACGAAATGAGACTTAGTCGAACATTCTTAATTAAACTAACATGTATATTATACAGTATTAATATTGATTATTTTGGATACCTGCACGGTAGCGATGTTAACCTATATTTAGTCTAACAAGTATCTGTTCAAGTTGGTTATGGAATTAAGACGAATTATTAATACAAAAAGAGACATTCTACAATGTCTGTTCTATGTCTGACAGCTAGTTTTGCAAGGTAATATAATATACGTATGTATGGTTCAAGTGCGTTTCTGTTTGTAACCTGATAGTTTGTTTTAACATCTCTATGATAATTAAATTCAAAAAGGATGCCAGCAATTTTAAGGCTAATATTTTCGAGAATACAGTTAATATGAAAATTCTGGGCTAGAATAACAATCCTACGTTCGTCATTCTCAAGTTTTAATTAATTAACTAGTATGTACTGTAACCTTTTCTTCTTTATTTGTTCAAATTCAGCTTTTGCTTTCTTGGCTGAGATCCTGGCTGACTCGTGCTCAGCATTGACTTCATGCACTTTATTATCAACTAGGTCCAACCTAGAGAAATGCCAGCACACAAACACGTCTCACTTTATTGTATCATGCGGTGTGTATACATTCATGTCAGGAGTAGCACCTAATGAGTTCTGCATGCAAATCATCGACTTTTCCAAGGTTTGGACTCGTCCTTCTTAAGATTTATAAACTATACCATCTACTAAATTATCTCCATCTAAATGCTATATAGTCCACAATCAAGACTAAAAAGACCTGAGATACCACCACCCATATCTAAGTATTCGAAAGGATGATCAATTGCTAGAAGCCAAACAATTGCAAAACTAAAAACCGAGGAATTGATACCTTCAAAAAGTCGAATAATTGCAACCCTTAGAGTCAATGATTTGCGTCCCCAAAAGAGATATAAGCGAAGATAAAACGGTGTCATGATCTTGTGGTTTTTATTCAAATTAACGCGCGTAGTTCCAAAATAAATGAGTGATAGCGAACATTATTGTTGAAATGGCTGTACCATGGATTCATGAATGCTTGCGCTAGCTTACCTCTGTATCGCTCTCATATTCGGAGCTGATATATTAGCAATCAGGGATTCCAATTTCGAAACTCTTTTCTTCAAATCTGATGCCTTCTCTTTCAAGTCAGCAGGATTGTCGATCTGTGCGGAGAATAAATAAATCCATTGTGTATAATAGGAAATTATTGCTGTATCCTGCCAAGGATAACAACAGACTATACAGTCAATGGAGAATTGCTTACCTCAGTCAAATTCTCGTTCAGTTCATTGAAATCTATCTTGATATTCAGTTCTTTGTTCAGTATGTGTTGCAGACTCTACAAGATGGAACAAAACTAGATGTAAGAATTTAGAAATGTTAAATTTTAGTTATTTACTTGATTGATAATTGATGTAAATAATCACATATAAATACACATATAGGCTTTAATTAACATATAAAATGATGAGTGTTAGATACAGTTTATTTATTTTCTAAGTTTTGTACTTGGTTGATTGATCAGCATCTCAAAATTTAAATAAATTATCTAAACTATCAGCTCTAATCATTAAAAGTTAAGATTGTCTCCACCTGTGTTTGTGTCTGTGTCTGTGTCTGGCTAGTCGTAGAGGTCATGTCTACATCCATGTTTTCGTCCAGTGCTTCTTGCTGACTGCTTGGTAACTAAGCAGTGTTGTAAATGCAATACAAATCAAATGGAGACATTAGACTCATGACTGGAGGCTATTTTGAGAGAATATTTTCGACATTTCAGGTTAAATTAAGCGATTTTTCTCAAAATCTCGCCGTAATTTGGTCTAAAAAGATTGAGATTGGTAGCGATCGTAACGCTTCTGCAATGGTAAGGTGTCACTATGAGTAATTACACATATACCACGTCACTCACATCTGTATCGATTGACTCAATCTCTCCTTCGAGGAGTGGAAGCTTGATATCTTCAATCTATTTGAATGCATGTAAATCTAAGATAAAATATCGAATATATCTATGCATTCGTTCTTTTACTAATTTCAATGAAGATTCATATTAATTAAAGTTAAACCTCAGTGTAGAGGACAAAATTGAAAAATACAAAATAAACCCACTTAAGGAATGAAATGAAGTTGAAATTTGAAGGTTTGTACCAAAACCCCCACCAAGCACCCTTTGGAGGCCCTTTTTACCTAAAATGCCCACTAGGCTTAATACTTAATTAAAAATTTGAAAAGTTCCAACCTCAAACCCTTCAAAAGGTATTCATTATATCAAAAGATATCGCTGCTCAAAAAGACGCAGCGTTGCAATTCAGGTTAAGGGATGCACTTCTAAAGCCCTTCAATACGAAATAAATAAATTTAGATGAACGCCTGGTTTACAACGATTGTTTACAGAATTAAGCATTTGGTAATACGACTATATACGTACGTACTCGTCCAATTGAACAGCACTATACGCACATGTTGAATTGCTAAATTATCAAGCTGGATAATATGGACTGGAGCAGGGTTTCATTCAGGAGTATGCGGCGCGCCTACAGACGCGTAATTTTAAACCAATATAGATCTAGGCGCACGAAAATTTTCCTACTCCTCCTATATCGTAATATTAAATGTATTGGCTAGACGCATGGAATTATTCAGAGGGATTTTTTTTTAGTATATCCTAGAAAAGACTGGATGAAACCCTCGACTAGAGCCTCTACCATATAATATATACGAATATATACTCTACATCAGGGACGGAGAACATTTGAAATCTATGGGAAATTTTCTTGAGTTCTAGGGCTCAGCCCTAAAATTTGTATTGCGTCTCTGGGCCATCTTCGAATCCAGGGGGCTCGAGCCCCCTAGCCCTCCCGGGTCCGACGCCTATGCGCTACATAATACATATGATAGAGCTGCATAAATAATGATTACTAAGATTAAATAAACTGACCTTGCAGTCCTTCAGAATGTTGTGCCTCTCAGCACGTTTGCTCTCCAACTCTGATTCCTGAATAGTTAAGTTCAAATATGCTAACTCATATCTTGTATTACAGTAAACTCAAGTTATAACAAATCCCTCGGACATCGATTCTAATTCGTTATAATCGGAGTTTTGCTATGATCGAAGTGATTTGCATTATACTGCGACAAATAAAACAAAAATCCATTTCATTATTTCCGACTTTGTGATAACGTGAGTTGAGTGAGTATTTCAGACAACAGTATGACCGTGTTTAATAGGAATGGAGTAATTGTTCTCCCCCTGGCCCCACAGCACCTGGTTAATTATCTGTTTGTGTACTGCAGCGATGTCCTTGGTAGTTTGTGTGAGAGACTTTCTGAGATCTTTGATTGAAGCTTCCTAAACAAAATATATTATCCGTAGAGTCGAAATTATTAACAAGATAATCTAGTGTGAGGGTTAAGTTTATAAACATTTGTAACTGACGTGATCATCTATCTCCTTTTTCTTCTCTTCTTTCTCAGCTTTCTCCCCTTTCAACTCATCTTCCTTTCTATCAATTATCTAGGAGGATGAGTAGGCACGCAGATTAGTACTAATTCTCTCGAAATATCGTTCGTACAACACTCACTTTTAGGCATTTCTTTTCCTCTTTTTTCAAAATTTCTATCGACTCTTCTTCGTTCTGTATCTGCTGAGAGAGCTTCGTCACGGTTTCTACAAATATATTATTAAACACAAGTTACGTAATTAACTATAAATTACGATGTTACTGTATTGATAGAATTATGAATATGCACCTTCAGTTGATCTGTTCTTTTCATATTGTAACTAAGAGAGAGTTCAGACCATTAATCTGGTAGTTATGAGCAGGGGCGGTCGCAGGAATTTATCAAGCCAAAGGTGAGACGGGGTCAAAGAAAAAAATCCGGGGGCCTTACTATGATTCGGCTTAGGTCGGTCCAATGAAATCCGGGACCGCAGAATCAAACTCGGAGCAAATGCCCTCCCCCCTTCCCCCATGGGAACGCCCAGGTATGAGTTGATTGAATGATCTAGGTTTACTGTAACTAAAATCTGCAATTACATCAGATGAAGTGTGGATACCTGGTTCTGAAGCCGAGAAATTTGATTTGAAAATTCCAATTTCTTCTTAGATCTCTCTTGTTGAGAGCGTAATTCTTTCTCTTCGTATTGTCTAGATAATTCAATGAATTGGAATCAAATTTTGAATTCAATACTTTAAATCCCCTCATTGACAATGACTTTTGCTTGCTCATTTCCGGTTAAGCCATTTTGGGCGGGGAAGCCATAGAAATGTGGGGTCCAAGCTATAAATACGATGAACCCCAGGTCATTGATGGGTTTTAAGTATATGAAAATTGTACCACAAACAGCTGAGAGAATCGCAACACGCTATGAGTTTTATATTCTGTTGCACTCATGCTTTCATCCAGGCGTACTGGGCGCGCCTAGAGGCGCGTATTTGATCCCATGGATCATAATTAGGCGTATCATTTAGGCGCGCGGCATACGCCAACTTAGGTGCGTTGCATAAAACATATATAAAAATGCTATATAAAAATGAGTCTAGGCGCGTCGAAAAATGGTGACGTCCATTTAGGCGTATGATTTTGGAAAGCTGGATGAAACCCTGGTTGCACTTATACTCACTAACCTGCTTCGTTATGCCACTTTCTAAAATTATTGCAAAATTTTCGGAAAAAGGTATAATTCAAGTCTTAAATCTCGAAAAAATAATTAGTTGGCCGTGTTCAGTTAAAGTATATAACAGCTACGAATGTTTACCTTATGTTAGATACTCCAATCCTTCTACAGAAATCGCTGAACACCTAAAACAGAAAAAAAATAGCCTCTGAGTTCATTCACTAGCAAGGACACTACAGAACTGTCCTATAATTGTCTGAAATTGGATTATATTCTAGAATACATATATCTTACGGATTAAACCAGGGATAAGAGAAAATTGATAGAATAAATAATCGTCTGATATTAAAATGCAAAATTATAAATACAGGGTCTTTCATTGATTACACAAAAGTAAATTACTTTCATTTCATTTGTGATCGAGATAATTTAGTTATTTTGGTTGCTTTTGAAAGGAAATCCTTTGACATTTATGAAAAACAATGAAGCAAACCGTTGGAATAAAAGTAAATTATTTCAAAACATCATTAATATGGGATAACTCATTTCCGATTTAGTCATTTTGGGCGGGTAAACCTTAGAAGTGTGGGGTAATCTTGAATACGACTGATTTTTATGGTAGAATTCCACCATCTTGATCTTCTTTTGTTTGTCATCTAGCTTGTCCATTTTGTTGTCACACAAATGTCAAAGGGTGTTAAACAACATCGTAAAAGGGGAAGATGATTAGTAAAATATTTACCTAGTAATTTCAAATTATTTTCGTGATACAATCGCTGAAACACCCTGTACAAGCTCTTAAGCCATTTTCTCAGAGCAATTTTAAGTACATTAAAGTGATATCATATATTAAAATTTGAATTTTACGCTTTCTGCTGGGATCGGTCAATTCGAAACATTTGGATGATTATAGAATGTTGTTGCAATCCTGCGTTGCTAATGAAATCATGTTTAAGAATTAGTCAATACGTGCGCGCATTCCGGATACTAAGTCGAAATATTTGCGAATCGGCAGGTCGAACTCTATAAAATGCAATCATAACCCACTATGGATATGGACACTTATACTACGTGTATATCAAATATATATAGTACAAGTATTATATATATAACAAGCGCGCTTCGCTTGCTTGCGCTGCGCGGCTTGCGGACACTTTGTGTCCGCAGAGTCGCCCTGCGGGCGCCTGGTGTTACTCAATCTAAACTATTTTGAATTTTTTTCCTTTATATATATATATATATATTGTAAACAAAGGTCAACGAATAATTTTTCATATGGATCCGAAAATATGATATTCGAAATCTACACCCCTAAAAACCCCATGTCAACCGTTGGAAGCTAGTTTCTAGCCTATTTTTGTAATTTGTTTACTTTTGTATCTATTGCAAACAAAAGTAAACAAATAATTTATCATATCGATCTGAAAATATGATATTCGGAATCTACACCCCTAAAAACCCCATGTCAACCGTTGGAAGCTAGTTTCTAGCCTATTTTTGAGATTTGTTTACTTTATGTATCTATTGTAAACAAAAGTAAACAAATAATTTATCATATACATCTGAAAATATGATATTCGAAATCTACACCCCTGAAAACCCCATGTCAACCGTTGGAAGCTAGTCTCTAGCATTATTTTCAAAATTCATCAAATGGTGTGAAAATATGTATATAAAGGTGTGAAAATATGCACATAATTTTTTTTTATTGCTATACACTATAATACATTTAAGATATTAAACATAAGTTGTAGCTTTGGAGTATTATTAATAATGACGATCTAATGGAGTGTCGTACAATAATTTCCATTGTGATAGTGCAGTCTTTTATTTAGTATAGAAAAGGTGTGAAAAATTGTTTTCCATTTTTTTTGCAGAGGTGTGAAAATTTCGCTTAGATCTTAGAACTTAATCGTAGATTCATCATTTGACACCTACGTGCCAATTTTCGTATCTCTACGACTTGCCAATTCTTCAATCAATTCGGACAAACAAACAAACAAACAAAAAAAATCCTAGCATTTTAATATATAAGATATATATGCAATCGATTTTTTAGGTTCATAGTTTGTTGTACTTTATGTGGTTTACGAATTTGAAAAAAAAGTATTTCTTACAGTTTGAGTACATATTCATTTATGAGTAGATCCACTTTAACACTATTTGTATGTAGGTAGGTTTTCGTGGCGGTTGAATGCTTTTGTCTGGGTAGTGTATATATATACGAGTATATGCAAATCGATTTTCTAGATTCATAGTTTGTTGTACCTTATCGGTAGCCGTTATCAACTCTCTTACTATGACTCCTACTACTTACCGAATCTTCCACGTGATTAATTTGAATCTGGATATCATCAAGTTTGTTGCTTCTTTGCTCCATTCTTCCTCGGAGATTAGTTTCTTCTGGCTGCAGTAGCAATAAACAAAATACTTTATGATATCAATGTTAGTTTATACATTTCATCTGCTTCATTGATGGAACTCGCCTCAATTTCAGCCAATCTCTGCTCTGTAGCTTCCAACTCCTGCTGATTGTGAGGCATCGCTTCATTGAACTAGACACACATTTATACAGATTTGAAATTTGGAGATTAGTTAGGGATCAAGGTAACATATCAATCAACCCTCCAGAGATACGCTCTTAATCTCAAACCCCTAAAATTTCAGAAATCGATAAATAACATTATAATATAACACAAGCACGCTTCGCTTGCTTGCGCTGCGCGGCTTGCGGACACTGCGTGTCCGCAGAGTCGCCCTGCGGGCGCCTGGAGTTACTCAATCTAACATATTTGGGAATTTTTCCTTTATATAAATATCGTAAACAAAGGTCAACGAATAATTTCTCATATGGATCCGAAAATATAATATTCGAAATCTAGAGCACTAAAAATCCCATGTCAACCATTGGAAGCTAGTCTCTAACCCATTTTTGTAATTTGTTTACTTTATGTATCTATTGTAAACAAAGGTAAACAAATTGATCATCAATTTTACTCGAAAATGTGATATTCGAAATCAACACCCCTGAAAACCCCATGTCAACCGTTGAAAGCAAGTTTCTACCATATTTTTGAGATTTGTTTACTTTATGTATCTATTGTAAACAAAAGTAAACAAATAATTTATCATATAGATCTGAAAATATGATATTCGAGATCTACGCCCCTGAAAACCCCATGTCAACCGTTGGAAGCTAGTCTCTAGCCTATTTTTGTAATTTGTTTACTTTATGTATCTATTGCAAACAAAAGTAAACAAATAATTTATCATATAGATCTGAAAATATGATATTCGAAATCTGCACCCCTGAAAACCCCATGTCACCCGTTGGAAGCTAGTCTCTAGCCTATTTTTGTAATTTGTTTACTTTATGTATCTATTGCAAACAAAAGTAAACAAATAATTTATCATATAGATCTGAAAATATGATATTCGAAATCTACACCCCTGAAAACCCCATGTCACCCGTTGGAAGCTAGTCTCTAGCCTATTTTTGTAATTTGTTTACTTTATGTATCTATTGCAAACAAAAGTAAACAAATAATTTATCATATAGATCTGAAAATATGATATTCGAAATCTACACCCCTGAAAACCCCATGTCACCCGTTGGAAGCTAGTCTCTAGCCTATTTTTGTAATTTGTTTACTTTATGTATCTATTGCAAACAAAAGTAAACAAATAATTTATCATATAGATCTGAAAATATGATATTCGAAATCTACACCCCTGAAAACCCCATGTCACCCGTTGGAAGCTAGTCTCTAGCCTATTTTTGTAATTTGTTTACTTTATGTATCTATTGCAAACAAAGGTAAACAAATAATTTATCATATAGATCTGAAAATATGATATTCGAAAGCTACACCCCTGAAAACCCCATGTCACCCGTTGGAAGCTAGTCTCTAGCCTATTTTTGTAATTTGTTTACTTTATGTATCTATTGCAAACAAAGGTAAACAAATAATTTATCATATAGATCTGAAAATATGATATTCGAAATCTACACCCCTGAAAACCCCATGTCACCCGTTGGAAGCTAGTCTCTAGCATTATTTTCAAAATTCATCAAATGGTGTGAAAATATGTATATAAAGGTGTGAAAATATGCACATAATCTTTTTTATTGCCATACACTATAATACATTTAAGATATCAAACATAAGTTGTGGCTTTGAAGTATTAATAACAATGACAATCTATTTATTGTAGTGTCGTACTTGTACAATGATTTCTATTGTAATAGTGTAGTCATATGTTTTGTATAGAAAAGGTGTGAAAAATTGTTTTCCATTTTTTTTGCAGAGGTGTGGAAATTTCGCTTAGATCTTAGAACTTAATCCTAGATTCATCATTTGACACCTACATGCCAATTTTCGTATTTCTACGACTTGCCAATTCTTCAATCAATTCGGACAAACAAACAAACAAACAAACAAACAAATCCTAGCATTTTAATATATAAGATACATGCCAACTTGAGCCATGATAAAAGCGGGACGCAGCTTGGAATTTCGCGGGACGTGGCGAGACGCAATAGAAAAGTAATTAAAAAATCGGGACATAATGGGGAAATTCATGTAAAAGCGGGACACTCGTGAAAATTGCTCAATAGAATAATAATAAAAGCGGGACGTCCCGCCAAAAACGGGATAGTTGGCATGTCTGATATAGGGTAAATTAGCTAATATTCGAAATTTTCACGCTCCTAAACACTTTCGGGCTTAAAATCAACGCCTAAAGGAGCGTCTTGTTCTCCTAGATAATCCCTTGTTAGGATTATATTAACAACTCTTAATCACAACGGTTTTTACAATTGTGAATTCCAATTCCATATCATTTTACTTACAGTAGTGTCTCTATCTTTCTGAGTGTACTTGAGTCTTGACTCCAGACCATATATTCTCGTCTCTAAGTCAGTCACGTTGGTCTCTTTCCTCTTCACTCGCGTCAGCTCTTTGAATTCTTCCATGTACTTCTCTTGATTCCGCTTCAGTACATCGATTTGCTTCAAACAGAAAGTAATTGAAATACTATTAATCAAATTTTGAAAATAAACCGATATCCCGACCAACCTTCTCATCCCATCTCTTAGCCTTGTGCTTAATCTCGCTAGCACCACCAGAAATAACTCCAGACTTGTTGAAGAGAGTTCCATCAAGCGACACCACCTTCTTCCTCTCCCTGTCTCCGCTCATGAACGCGATACTTCTCGCCTCTTCCATCGTATCGCACACGATAGCGCTGCCACATGCGAACTGTAGCGCTCTCTTTATCTCAGGCGGATCCCATTTGATAGCGTCAATCAGAAGCTTGCTTGTACCTCCTATTTTCCTACAGTGTTGTTATGATGTGAAATTCATTATAAACTGTGTATTAGGGGTGTCGACGAATCCTCGAATTCTAATACCCGGTTCTCGAATCCTTTGCCAAGCTAATACCCGAGTACCCGGGTATTTTTTTAAGTTTATAGAATACTTTTCAATATTCTTTTAATAAATGGTAAGATCATTCATTGTATAGACATTGAATCATGGATTTTTCAGCTTATGTAAGAAAGACTCGTTTGCAAATTAACATAAACGACTCTATTTGTTGAATATAGTGAATTAAATATGTGAGAAATAAGAAAGAGGATCTTGACAGCCGGTCGGCTGTCAAGATCCTCTCCCGACTAGGGTTTAAAAAAGCTGATTACTTGAAATTTTTTTGGAGGTGTGGGTATGCATGTAGAAAATACAACATTTGGAATTTACACCCCTAAAAACCCCATGTTAACAGTTGAAAGTTAATCTCTAGCTATTTTTTGAATGTGTTTACTTTATGTATATATTGTAAATAGATGTAAACAAATATTTTATCATATCATTTCGAAAATACGATATTCGAAATCTACACCTCTAAAAACCCCATGTCAACCGTTGGAAGCTAGTCTCTATCCTATTTTTCAAAATTTGTCAAATGGTGTGAAAATATGTATATAAAGGTGTGAAAATATACACATAACGTTTTGTATTGCTATACACTAAATCAAACTAAGATATCTACACAAGTTATTGCTTTGAAGTATTAATAATAATAGTCTATTGTACAGTCAGGGTCGCTTATTATGAACATTTGTTTATTATGAACTAACCGTGAAGCCATATACGCATATTGTATAGAGGTGTGAAAATTTCGCCTTAGATCTTTGAACTTAATCGTAGATTCATCGTTTGACGTACACATACCAAGGAGATGTGTGAAGTCGTTATACTATTTAGTTCTTGGTCAATCCATAGATTGACTGGATTTATTGCATAGAGGTGCAAAAGTATTTTTTGCATTGTCAAAAAAATATATAGTTGCACATTGTCACCTTTATTATAATGAGAAATTTCAGCTTTTGGGCATAACTCTGCCATTATTGGTGATAAAAGGTTGGTCATTGAATTACAAGTGTCTAATAATATTCCCGACATGATATTCCTAATATCAGCCATCAATTGTAACTCATTTTTATGTTATTACGTGATTATGACGCTCAAAATTATTTGACTAATATGCTTATAATCGAGTATTATATGAAACAGCTATATGGTGATTGGTGAAAATAAAATTATATGGACAATCAATGACTAATACTTTTTCATTAAAGATACAAGATCCCATCAATGTAGGAGGAATTCGCCGTTTTTCATTACTGATGATGTATGGAAATATCCCAGACATATAAACCTGCTTGTAGGTCTACCATGTCCTACTTAATACACGACTATGTATGTCGCCGAGACAGGCTAAAATGAGAGGAAACTTTGCCTCCTATCTTATCTAACTTTGTTTAGGGTATTCGGGTTTCGAGTGTCTGATCTGTCTTTTTTCTCATAAAAAAATTATCATTAGTCTCCAAACAATATTACTAATAGTAGTAGTACCTAAAATTACTGATCTAGTGTGAACCAGGGTCTATCACCAATAGACAGTTTGCAAATGAAAATTTTACTCAATGGCTCATATAAATCAACAGTGTATATAAGTAGTATGTTTTGATAAAAGAGAATCCTGGATAGAGAATATTAGCCATAATTATCCAACTATTATTCTCATCTTTGCAGTAGCGTGTCCATAGTTGTTAGTAGCACATACAACATAATCCCCAGTATCCTCCGGACGAGCCTCCTCAATGAAAAGCGTGTTGCTTATGCGTCCTTCTAGCTTGACATCGTCTTTGTACCACTGGTAAAGACCAGCTCTCTCGAAATGCGCGGTGAGGGATACTCTCTTGCCTTTGTAGTATGCTCCTCCTAAAGGGACGCTCACTGCTTTAGGTCTCAGATCCTCAGTGTCGGTAGTATGTGCTGGATGAGGTGAGTGGCGTTTCTTCAACTCAATCCATCGCGTTGATTGAGATTGATTGGTAACTCGATCCGTAATCTGCAGTCGATAGAAGCCGAAATCTTCGTCTCTCACAGGGGCAAAACGGATACTGTCCGTGCACACGTATGGTATCGGTCTATTGTACTGATCAAACCATTGGAAAATAGGACTTTGTGCGTAAAAGCTTACTGAAAAGCAAACAGACGAACCTACTGGGGCTGCTACGTCATTCGGCTCTGAAATTATTGCCACTCCTGAGAAATTAATAAATGGAACTAGTCTACTCATTATTTTTGATGGTGTTGGTGTTCAAGTTTTATTAATTTAACTGATTATATCCATATATTCTCAAATGTATTTATACGCGTAGTGCTCTAGAAAATAGAAATAAAAGCAGGAGTTTCATATTTTACTCCCAAGTTTTCGGTACATTACAGGCGATCTACTTGTTTTTTACATAATTTTTTATTCCTAAATTTACAGCTATTCTAGAAAGTACCCTTGGGATTTCACCTATAAAAATATATGCTCGGTAAATAAAGTAAACCCTGGGTTTGGATTCCCCAAAATTTTCTGTCCCTAATATTGGATTGCAGTTTCAGGGACATATTTAAGCTACCTCCTATATATCTGTAATGAAAATAATAATATAATTCCGGGGATTTGGCGTTTTAATTTTGAAATTACAAGCTTGGAAACACAATAAATTACGGAAACACAAGAAATCACGGTAAAAAATAATTGTAACAAAATCAAAGATGCATAATATGCTTTAGATCCCTGGTCATTCTCTCTCTCACTAATTCTGCATTCTCGATGAAATTTTCAAGTCCTTATTTTGCTATTTCTCAATGATGCTTCGCGCTGGAAAGGTTAATTCTGCTCCACGTCTTCTCTGTTCTTCCTTCCTAAGTAAATAGCAACTGTCGAATGATAATTCCTGAATGTTTTCAGAGAACTATACGTCCTGATCGGGAGATACTTTTATGGTCATCTTTGCAATAGCGCATAGGCGTAGCGTCAGTAGAGCAAGGTGGGACACTTGCCCCACCACTTTTTATTAGGAATGGGTCGTATATTCAACATCCTCGATTCCGGATGTGAAGACGGAGCTGAAAATCAGGCGGAGCCCCCATGGATGCCAATGCAGATGCGGAGCTCCTCCCATTCCTACTTCTTATTCGACCAATTTAATGAGATCTTAGTTAAACGTGCGCGTGGGGGGGAACTCCCCCTAGTATGTGCCCCACCACTAACTTGGCCCTAGCTACGCCTATGCAATAGCGTGTCCATAGCTGTTAGTAGCACATACAACATAATCCCCAGTATCCTCAGGACGAGCCTCCTCAATGAAAAGCGTGTTGCTTATGCGTCCTTCTAGCTTGACATCGTCTTTGTACCACTGGTAAAGACCAGCTCTCTCGAAATGCGCGGTGAGGGATACTCTCTTGCCTTTGTAGTATGCTCCTCCTAAAGGGACGCTCACTGCTTTAGGGCTCAGATCCTTAGTGTCGGTAGTATGTGCTGGCTGAGGTGAGTGGCGTTTCTTCAACTCAATCCATCGCGTTGATTGAGATTGATTGGTAACTCGATCCGTAATCTGCAGTCGATAGAAGCCGAAATCTTCGTCTCTCAAACGGGATGCTGTCCGTGCACAGGTATGGTATTGGTCTATTGCACCATCCTGAGGTGTTTGCTATCAATCCCAAAAAACCTAATCCGGCTAATGGGGCTAAACACAGAATCGTTACAGGAGACGCCCAGCCCATCATGCAGAGGCCATATCTCGTCAGTCCGGAAATAGAAATGGAAATCAATAGGCAAATTGACGAAATGCTAATGAATGGTATATGCCGCCCTTCAGATTCACCCTGGGCGAGCAGAATACTGCTTGTCACAAAGCTCGATGGTTCGAAAAGATTTGTGGTAGATTACCGCCCCCTCAACATGGTCACTCAAACGGACAGAATGATTTAGTAGCCCCAGTAGGTTCGTCTGTTTGCTTTTCAGTCAGCTTTTCCGCACAAAGTCCTATTCCAATGATTTGATCAGTAATACGGAAATTGTTCGACATTTCGAAAAAGGAAATAGTTCGAATTGCGGATTTAGGAAATACCCTAACCGGACAAAAGTATTTGAAATCCTTACTATTTTCCATCATAATTATTCATAAAGTGGGTCTATTCATGGAGAGAAGCGTAATCAAACTGTGACAGATACTGGAATTTCGATTTCAAATTCATATTCTACACTTTCAAATTACTCAGGTTTGAAGCCTTCTATTGCCTTATTCATTCATAAGTTGAATTATTATCAATCTATGTCACTTTGTGCCACTTTTCACTCCAGTTACCATTAGAGATGATGACGAGGAGTGGCACAAAGTGGCACAGTTCGATGAATCTTAGCCTTGGGAATGAATACATCAATAGAAGTCATCTAACCTGAGTAATTTTGCATGGTAGAATATGAATTTGAAATCGAAATTACAATATCTGTAACGGTTTGATTACATTTCACTCATGAATAGACCCACTTTATAACTAATTATGATGGAAAATAGTAAGAATTTCAAATACTTTTGTCCGATTAGGGTAGTTCGACTTTTTATCATTAGGATTAATGGTGTTTTTTATTCGAAATACTTATTTCCTTTTTTGGAAAGTCGAACTATTTCCTGTTTCGGGTCGGACTATTTCCACCATACCCTCAGGATATCTATTTAGGAGTTCGATTAGTAGTGATTTCTGTTGAATCGGATACATTTTTCTTCATATTATAATGAGGTCGTAGTCCCGGTAGCGAAGCCTTGTGGTCGAGAATGTCTAGTGTAGCTACACTTGCGCGTGACAAAGGTTCACCTCCCTCAATTCTCATGTGAGCAGTTTTCCAAATTTCACCTAACCGCACTTGGCCTTTTTCCCAATCAAACTTGGAGCCCCGAACTTCTTTTTAAGGTTCAAACTTTAGCATCTCTGTTGGTGACTCTTCTTCCAAAGAAGTACAAAATCTAGCATCATTGTTGGTGAGTGGAATCTCATCTTCCAAAGAAGTACAAAATCTGAAACTTAGCTCGACAATACCCCTCAGAGTATTTATATTGTATGTGTAAACTATACAGTGGTATGATTAAGTTCATTTATTCACTGGAATTTCCAGGCCATAATAAGTTTCAGTATTATTAAGTACATAGAGTCATAATTATATTATGGATAAATTTTATTTGAAGGGTAATTTTAAGGACTTAAGACTGAAAATTCCAGCTCATTTTAAAATGTATTTTCTTTTTGTGAGTAATATCCTAACAAAAAAAAATTAATATTACCATAAACATATCAGTTACCCAGGAGTTTACAGTTAAACAACTAAAATTTACAGTCTCGTCTCAAATGTACCATACTTATTTGTATTGAAGTTAGTAATCACTAAATATTATAATGAGTGGCTCGATTTGTTAGAGGATATCAAATATACTGGGAAACTATTTTTTATGAAATATCAAAGGATCATTAACAAAAACTTCTTAATATCACATGAAAGTAAACAACAAATGGTACATAATATAATAACTAAAAAGTTATAGTTTAAAAACTTTATTTTTTGTCTGGAAACTAACTACGTATTATCTAAATCATAACCATAAGAAAACTGGAATATTACCTGAGGTATTCTTTGGGAGTCTTCGCTTTGATCGTGTTGAGAGGTAGGAATGTCTCTGGCTCTGCTCTCATCTCCTTCAGGTACTGTATACACTCCTTGCCTGTGCTCTCTGTGTCCACTATGATGGCGTCCATGTTCCTACCCAGCACCTTCGTCAGAGCCACCGCATACCTACGTAGGTGGTGGATAAGCTCATTCAGGATAATTCAAGAAGTGTCAAGTTCAACTTACTTCCGGTGGATCGGCTCTGTTAGTTCGATCACGCGTCCATACTATACAAAATTAAATAAGTTACATATCGTTTTGTAAAGGAAGCATACAACTTCCAAGTGTGGGAGCTGCTATGTATTCGGATTTTTATGTTGTTAACTGTTTGTGAGTTGTCATCATAGTTTTTCCCTTTGTATTATGCTATATTTCAATAAGATTACTTTTAAAGCAATTCCTGTAAAAAAAACAGACAATTCCTCTCAAATAAAGTCGAACAACTGACATAATCAGATATTGTTCTGCGGCTCATATCATCATAGGGTCCGTTGTCAAGTTCATTTTACAATAATTATTCGTTCGGATTTTATAAGATTTATCTTAAATAATAAAGGTGTAAAAGGTGTATGCTGTTCGATACATAATGCGTGTATTATATAAATTCTTGCAATTTTTCAGGAATGTCCATAATGAGCCTAAGTTAGACGCCCCAAACTTCAAAACATTAATCTTAGATGCTCGGTGATGGCTTCTTTTTACCTGGAATCTTACATGTTTTAATAATTCTGTGCTAAGCTAGAGGGTCAATGGAGAATACTAGTAAATGGATAGACATTTCTGCTGAAGAGAGAGGGGAAGGGCAGGTAACAATTTAGTCTTGATAATGAAAACTTCATAATCCACCAAGGGATTGAACCTGGATTTACCATGACCACGCTCCAAGTAGTTCGGTATTAAACAACTAGCCTTGGAAATGTTGGAATATTTTGCCATAATTATGCATTCAAAACGAATCTTATTCAGCTACGTATGTTCTAGCATCGTTGTGTAATAAAAGCATTAATAATGCCACGTAATACTATTTCACTCACCACTAATGCAATCTAATATTATCAGAATAAATTTGAGCCAGAATGTAAATTACCTCTGTGCTAAAATGTTGGGGAAATATTTTTAGAAAAAATAGATTGTATTAGACTACTGTAAACTACCCTGGTAACTAGAAAGTTTTCGGGGAATTTTTAATAAATAATATTGCCGTACGTATCAGCAGACTAACCACTCCAGGGAAGAGCCTCTTCATACTGTCCAGATTCTCAGCTTTCCGCTGGGACCTAGAACTCTCATGTTTGTCCACGCGTGCGTCCTTCAAGTCGTCATTAATCCTCTCCATCACTTCATTCAGCTCCTTGCAGCGGAGGTTAGCTTGCGACACTTCTCTCACGATGCTCTCTTTCTCCTGCTTCAGCTGGTCCAAGTTTTGAATATTAGTCCTTTGGAATAATATTATAAGCAACTGAAGTATAAGATTATAGAAATAAAGTCGAACCATATTTCTTTCCTAATACGTATTTTGATATATGGTTGTGACTTGGATGCGATTTAAAGGTTTTAGTGAAACACCATGATCCAGTTTTATACTTATACTAACATGTATATTTAATTTAAAAGTCATTTTGGATCATTACACTTAAGAACTTTTGAACAATCAAATAGGTAAATTCTGCGTTTTGACCAGATTTCAAACCCGGAGTGTTATTAGAAAACTGCTCCTACTGATTTGTTTCGATCGCAGCAATCAATGTATTATACTTTATAGTTTTGAATTGTTAATTTTGCGTAATAAATAAGTAAAATGGTCCCAAAATATAAAACACAAAGTACGTATAAAAAAGATCTGCTCGATTCGAGCATAAAGCTACTATACAGTATTCTTGAGTATCGGTGATGTCTCATCCACATGATATCAAGATCAGGGGCCTTATTCGCTAACAAAACTTAAGTTTTGATTAACTTAAAACTTAAGTATAACTTAAGCAAAAACTTAGTATTTGCTTAAGTTTTGCTTAAGTTTAAGCAAATACTTAGTTTTTGCTTAAAGTTAAGCAACATTTAAGTTAAGAAGTTAAGTGAAAAAGGCCCCAGTTTACCGCCATTGTAAAGTAAGCATAATTCTACAGCAGTGCTATCCCACTACAACTGACTCGAGGTAGCTCTCCAGGTGGTCCAGTCGGTTCTGCAGCTGAGATCTCTGCTCGAGCAGCTGCTGCTTCTTGGCATGCAGCTCTCCAGCTCTCAGCTTGCACTGGTGCAGAGCTTCCTCGTCCAGTCTCTGCTCTCTCTGCACACTCTGCAGCTTCTGGTGCAGCTGAGTGGCCTGTGTGCAGACTCGCTCCTTCAGACGATGGTACTCTTCCATCTACATACAAACCACATACACACTGCATTATTATGATAGTGCATTACGTAGTAAATTCTCTTATATTAATTGATCCTGTAAATACATATCTCAGTGACATATTCCATCCTAAGTTGACTAATTCATTGAAATATGATGAAGAATTATGAATTATTCAATTAATTAATGAATTATTCAAAATCTCAAACATTAGTGCAGATTCTATGCCCAAAAGTGGTTAAAAGGTTGCCCATGTTATATACCTTAGTCAACTTAGAATTTCCATCACTGTAACTTAAGTGTGTGTAGAATAAAGAAAGTTGTATTACCGTACCAGTACCCGCAAGCCATATATGGTAGAAATGATGACTGACTAAAATTGCTAAGTATTGGAGTAGTAGTCGATATTAGTTGGGTTCAAGTTTAGCGCCTAGAAGCCAGGGCTCTATGACTACTTCGAGCAATAGTCCAAATAATTAATTTAATGTGCTTCTTGAGAATCAGGCTTCTCACTCCAATTGTATGAATAATTTGTCAATAAAATCATCGATATTAGTTAGACAAGTTTTAAAATACAATATAAAAGGTCCAACTGTACATTTTCACAAGATATAGTAATTAGAATAAAGACATCACCTTCCTAAAAGGATGCGTACTAGGGTTCCGATGCATTCTTACAATTAAACCTGAAGCCTGGATAACGTCTAAGCTCTGTATATAAACTAGATACTTCGTGCGTAGCCGCACATAAACGTGAACGAATGAAATTAATTACTCAAATGAAAATATTCATCAACCGGAGCAGAAAGTTATGGATGCTAATGATGGGAAGCTATCTCGGGATACAGTCCTACCTATTATACCTCATCGCAGACGGCCACAGCGTTATTTCAGTGTCAGGAGTGGACTGGAGTCCATGCACAACAGCCAACAGTGCTACTGTAACCAATACATCAGATATGTACAAGTACACGACACCTGTTTTCATTGGTGAGGACTGTAACATCAGATCACTACACACAGATGCGATCTCAGCATTGAATAGAGCCAGCAGTCTCTCTTGCAAGCGAGAAATCGAGACAGTTGCATGTGCTATACAAAGTGGTGAATTCTATGCTAACTCTCTCCCTAACACGTGCGACTTGGGGGAGGATCCGGCTAGAGAATTCGAGCACAGGGAGAGTAACGACTCGACAAGACCAGCTCGCATCTTCTACTTACTTCAGCTTCACGAGCGGGCAGTCCAGCAGATACTGAGGCTTTTCAGAGCAATATACCATCCCGCTCATTTCTATTACCTCCACGTGGACGCACACTTCGATTACCTCTACCACTCACTCCTCCCGCTCGAGAAGATGTACAAGAATGTGAAGCTAGCGAGCAGCAGGTACCGCACCATGTGGGGTGGTGCTAGTCTGCTGGACATGGTGATGGGCGTGATGCGAGAAGCTCTGTGGAACATAGACTGGGAGTGGGATTATTTCGTCAACTTGTCGGGAGCAGATTTTCCTGTCAGATCTAATGAAGAGATCACGCGCGTGCTGGGGGAACACCTTGGTGAAAACTTCGTGAAACCTCACAACGGAGATTCTGAAGTGTTTATAACGAAACAAGGCATCAACTACACATTCATACAGTGCGATGATCACATGTGGAAACTGGGCCCAAGACAGCTCCCACAGGGAATCACTATAGACGGGGGAAGTGATTGGATCACTTTACACAGAGATTTCATTGAATTCGTCCTAACTACAGACGACATCCTGTTAAGGCAATTGAAACTCTTCTTCAAGTACACTCTCCTCCCTGTAGAGTCGTTCTTCCATACAGTCCTGAGGAACAGCCGTTTCTGTCACACCTATGTTAAGCACAACTTGAGAATCGTGAATTGGATTAGGAAGCTAGGCTGCAAGTGTCAGTACAAGCACATTGTAGATTGGTGCGGGTGCTCACCGAATGATTTGAGACAAGGAGACATAAGGAAATTGATTGACCAGCCGGAATACATTCTATTCGCGAGGAAATTCGAATCTATCGTTGATAATGTGATTTTGAACTTGCTAGAGTCCTACCTGACAACAGGAGACCCACAGAGGACAAACTACTACACTGAGAGTGTGTATGATCGCGAATATTCACAGGTGGGCCCTGTGGTAATGCTTGTATGGAGTTCGCTGTTGAGACTGCACAAGGAGTCAGCTTTTAATTGCGAAACAACAGATGACGTCATCATTGAGGTGTTCATAGCAAACAAGAATGACATGCGTTCAAATCTGATTGTAGAAACGGGAAAAGTCCAAATCCTATATTCCTATAATCAGCCTGTGATTGAATTTAACCGCACGAATAAGCCAGAGAGATTCCGCGATGCAAGAGTAGGTTCAGAATGGGACCAGAAGGAGAGAATATTCCGCAACTACCATGGGATTCTAACCAGTCAAGATTCTCCACAGTTAAGCTTGAGTTGGAATCATGGTGCCCAGGTTAACATCACAATAAAATGGATATCTCCCTCTAATAAGCTAGAATCATCTTTCCAGATGAGTATTGACAGTACATGGACAGTCACATACCACAAACCAATACTCGCCAAACCTATCGAGGCTGGAATGTGGAGGGTTGAGATTCACTCCGAAATTTCACACTTCATTTCAATCCAATTCATCGTCTTCTCTGATGAGATGGAGGAGGAGGAAATGGGAATGGCTTTAAGTAAAATGTGGGAAGTAAAGAATGTGTGTAATATTGCAGATGTAAATAGTAACTGTTCCCGATTTAAGAAATGTGATCGAGTTATCTGGAGTCCGAAATCACAAGATATTTTCAATGAACTGGTGTAACTATGAATCTAGTCAAATTGTATGTATATATATTTTAAGATGCAAAATAATGAATAATCTGTTCAATTATATGTTTATTTTAAAACTTTGTGGTTATTAGAACGAAATAGAAATAGAAAGTCAGATGAGGATAAATTGAAAAATTGAAACAGAAGTTAACACTTTTTCTAAGTATTTAGAGAGTAACTCTAAATACTTAGATTTTATCCATGCATATTGTATATTATGAACAAATTGAGAATGAACTCACAATAGAGACCATGTACGTATTTATATATATATATATATATATATATATATATATATATATTCGTAGATAGTAATAGAGAGAGTTTAGGCGACGGGCTAAGAATACTAGATCTAACTACCTGTTCTTGCTGCAGCTGGAAGCTGTACTCCTGAGTCTCCTGTGTGCTCTCCATCTCGTACTCTGACATCATCTCCCTCACCTCCTCCAGCTCCTTCTCCAGCGACTCAATCTAGTCACAATTCATTTTCGAAATCTTGTAGAATGTATTACGTAGATATATCTATGTAGTATGCATGCATGAGTATCTCACCTCATTCTCTCTACGGTTGTGGACAAGGAGAGCTTTCTCATACTGCTTCCTATGAGAGAAAGAGCCGTAGACCGATACGGTAGAATAGGGTACAATCACACAATCAAGTAATTTCCTTAGTTCATGGGTCTAAGATCACAAGTTCTCGAAGGAAATCAGGAAAAGTATTTAGGCAATACATACTAACTAGGGATTTCATATTAACCTTCTTCCCCGAATAATGAGATACGGATAGATATACGTACTATGGATAATAATTTAAATGTTTTGCTATTATTTTTCTTTCTTTAATTAATTAAACCATAGACTCCTTTAAGTAAGGACTGTAGGCATTCAAACTCGGGTCCTGGAACTTGGGTCCATTGTGTATTATTGATATCTCGTAATCTGCTCAAGTAGACATGGGAAATGTATTATTGTTAAATAGGAAGTCGTATTTTTGGAGTCCATTGGTCATGTTGGCTTACCTCAAATGTGTGTGGAATGTGAGTTGTGTTGTTTTTCACAGATTTAAGATAGATTTTGGTAATATTCTGACCGGTTACAGTTTTGTCTAGTACGGTGTGGGAAGAGTGTAACATCGCAGCAATTTGATAGTCTCCGGAAAAAAGTCTACACAGCTTGGCGTGCGCGAAAAGTACAATGTTGAAAGAAATCGGTGTGTATTAGCCGACTACTAAGTCGATTTTGTACTAAGTCGATTTTCGAAATTCAGTTATCCGAATCCCCTTTGGTCCCATCACGTCCTGAAAACTGACGTTCTACTATAGTACTGAGCTAAGCTCCAGAGTCGGTTATAAATCAGATTTGGTATTCATTTATACTACTATAAACACACCTCTTAAAAGCGAATATAAAGATTCTAAAATATAGCTATTTGACTGGCCACTGGCCTTTTAAGAAATTTAGCCGATAAAATCCATTTTTAGGATTAAAATCGGCTGAAATACATATTAAATAGTAATAGTTATTAATAGTATTGCTAACCTGTTTAAACCATTAGTATATATTGCATTCGTTATAAAGGCATCTGCTACACCCTTGTAATGAAAAGTAGGAGAGTTTCAAGTACCTTTCTAAATGCATGTTAAACCCCTTGGACTACTGTATTATCTTTCAAATTTCAAACAATCATCATAGCCAATTTTTAGAGCAGTTTTGGAGGGAGATGCCTATATGGCATGGACGGCGTGTTACGTCCGTCACTATGTAAGTATGTATGTCTGTGCGCGAGCAATTACAAAATCTAACAGTCTGATTTTACCAAATTTTGAACGTAGGATCTCTTTCTGGTATAGGTTTCACCGTCAATATTTTTTCGCGAAATCTCATCACTTCCGGTTTTTATAAATAAGCGTATATTCATATTTTAACACCGCCACTGCAAAGCTTTGTTTAAAGATATAGCAAGATCTCAACGGCTAATAGTATAGGCTATTTCAATATGCAGAATCCGATTTTCGTACTTTGAACGTAGGAATGTGAATATATTACGAGTTTTCATAAATTGCATAGTTCGCGATGTATTATGACGTTCATATCTCGCGTGCCAAATCATTTACTGGAGCTGCACTATCAGTCTGTCGACCGACATTTTCCATATTCTGCGTATTTCTATAAACATAAACAATGCGGACTGTTCATCAAAACACAGTACATACTCAATATTTAATAGAGGAAGACAACCAACCAAAAATGCAATCAGGAAAGGGGGAAAAAAACAACGGTAACAAATAAAATAAACAAAAATACCAGATTCTTACTGAACCTGTTGGAGATCAAGATAGAGGTCCTGAGCTAGGACAGGGTCATTTCCTAGACAGCGAGAAGGTTCATTCACACCGGGAATAGGAGGAGGGAGCTGAGCATCAGTCAGCATCACCTGTGCATCAGAAAAAGTAGGGCGAACGGAAGCATCTGCTCTCCAGGTTTCCACCATGACACGGTACACATCTCGAGGACAACCAGTGGGAGGAGACAACTTCTTACCCTGACTCATCCCTTCAACGATCTCATCGTTCGAGGTATACCAACCCCAAGGCTTTTCTCCCAACGACCATATCTCATACATCGTCATCCCGAACGACCACACGTCCGACTTCTCTGAGTATTTCTTGTAGAAGACGGCTTCAGGAGCTGTCCAGCGTAACGGGACACGACCTCCTGACGAGGTGTAGTACTCACTGTCAGAGTGGAGCTCACGGGACATACCGAAATCTGCGATTCGACAAGAGAGATCTTTCGCCACTAACACATTCCTCGCAGCCAGGTCTCTATGAATGAAGTGTTTCTCTGACAGGTGTTTCATTCCGGCGGCTATCTCTTGGCAGAATCTGAGGAGAAGAGGAGGGAGATTCTGTCTGTGTGTGGAATCAGCTGATTTCATTTTCAACAGTAAATCTGCCAGTTCTGTCTTGAGTAGCTCCGTCACCATCATGTAGGGCTGCTGAGTTGTGAGGACTCCGATCATCCGGAGGACGTTAGGGTGCTGGAACTGAGCTAGGATGGCAGCTTCTCGCATGAATGCCACCTTTGTGTCCGTGTTGGCAGCCTCCTTCAGTGTCTTGATGGCGACAGGAATGTCTCCTTTCTCAGTGTGGTAGACAGCCCGATACACCACTCCGAACTGTCCGGATGCGAACTCTTCTCCCATCTGGATGTCCTTCCTCCTGATCTCGTTCAGACATTGTCCGAACACGTTCTCTAGCTGAGGCAGACTAGAAGGGGGATCTATGTAGATGGGTTCCTCGTTAGGAGATTCTTTAACCAGTATGTCATACAGAGGATTCTTGAGTGTACTTGAGATAGCAACCAACTTGTGATAAGCTGCCTGATCCATTCCAGGTAATTGTTCATACAAGTTCCAGTTGCTCACTTCTCCTTCCACCAAATGCCCATACAACTCATTTTCTATTGAGGAGTAATTATCAGTAATTGGTGCAAGATATTCTTGGACATCTTCACTATCTAGAGTTCGTTTTCCTATCTCGGCATAATCATAATCTCTATCCATCAGTGAAGACTCATTGATAGCAGTGTAGTTAGCGTCTCCGTTCATAATGACAGCATTTTGATTTTCTACTTGACTCTTCAAACTCGTTATTCCAGATAACTCAGTATACATGGCGGCCTCGTCATTATCTGTTGAACCTTTGGTTCTTTTCCTACGAGAGCAGAATATACACGACAGTACCAGAATGACAATGGTGAGAATAGTCAGGATGACAAGAATGGCTATGATAGGAACTAAAATGGGAATCAGCATCAACGACATCCTTGACTGCTGAGTTGAAGCAACAAATTGAGTAGGCAAACTAGAGGAGGTAGTAGTGGAGGGAGTCGAAGGTGTGCCAGTACTTGTAGCTTGTACAGTGTAAGTGGAAGGGAAGAATGTAGTTGAATAAGTTGTGCTAGTGACCACACTTGAAGAGAAGCAATCAGTGCAGTAGAGTGCAGATGTAGTGGTGGAGGTAGTCGAAGGTATGCCAGGACTAGGAATTGAGTCAGGAGGCGGTGTAGGAAATAGTAAGCCACTAGCAGACGTTGCATCAAAAGAGGTGGAAAGAGTAAACGTAGGAATCAGAGAATCACTACTGATAGGCAAAGTGGTTGTTAAAGATGTGACGTCATTAAGTATGGAATTAATTGATGTTGAGATGATGCTATTGCTCTCGGATGGAATGGACGAAGAGACTGTGGCACTATCACCAGATGAAACGGATGTGGCAAGTATGGTAGCAACACTACTATCAGAGTGAGTCAATTGAGAAGATACCCCATCACTACCAGATAGTGTCTGCGTATCCACGTTAGACATAGTACTAGAAGTACGTAGGCTAAGTGTCGATGTTACTTCACGACTAAAAGAAGGAGTAGGTATGACGGAGAGAGAGATAACATTGCTTATAATCGAAGTGGGAGTAGAAGGAATCTCAACGCTTATTAGATTCATGGTAGTAAGGGTTATTGGAACTCCAGGAACAACATTAGTTAGTAAATCAGAAGTTAAGCTGGTACTTGAAGCTTGCGTTCCATATGTGGAGGGAAAGAACGAACTTGAGAGCTGAGAACTAGAGATGATAGAATATTTCGTGGTTAAAATAGTTGTTGTGTCCATGACCACACTTGAAGAGAGAGCGGATGGAGGTGATGAACTAAAGCTGGGAGTGAAGGTACTAGATGATGAATCGATGGGGCAATCTCCTTGGTTGCAACAATGTGCAGATGGGTCATAGAGTGGGTATCTACATTCTGAGTTTGTAGTATTATATCGACAACTTAAAACATCATTTTCATCACCAGTGCAATCAATATTAGAAAGTTTAACCTCATTAGCACCATAATTATAAATAGATCTGTAAACCCCGTCTAAACTCCCAGATACAGAGTTAGCTCCTGAATATCCAAACTGTCTACAAGACACATCGATGCTATTCTGATCCCATTCTTCATCAAAACAAATATTAGTCCATTCTAAGGAACCCGTGACGTTAGTGCAGACTTGAATAGTATCACAGTTATAGTAATAGGTACATAATGAATTAGTGGAAAATGGATCCGATCTTAACTTTCCTCGAATGCTACAATTTTCTGACACAGCATTGGTAGTTAATGCAAGTACAATCAAGCACAAGAATAGAAATCTCATCTCAGAAAGAATGAGTAAATAAAAAAGTACTACAAAGTTACCAAGTACTTATACAGCCAAGAATAATGGTAAATACTTGTATATAAAGAAAGTCCTAATAATGAAATAAGCTATTCATTCGAGATGGTTGTAATGGTACTCCACTTACACATTCTTAAGATAGTATTCTTCAAGTATTCAATCACGTACTAATTAGATTAAAGTATCATAGTCATAAGTATATCGCTACATACGTACAGAGCTGCAAATGGGTCACATGAAGTGAGCCATGACCCATGTGACCCATTCTGACCCATCATGTATTTCATTATTAGGAGTAAGTACAAGTATAATGTAAGTATTTAGTTTAACACTAAATACTTACATTATACAAGTACTTGCTCCTAATAATAATGAAATCAAGTTGTTTTTATATCCTTCTAACACAACAGAAGTCTATGGTGCAATATATTTTATGAATCATATTTGTTAAATGGCAACATATCTCGAAAACCTTAAGATTTAATGTTATAAAATGTATTGGGAGCTAATAGAAAGTAGCCTATTATCTACCAAATATAGTCAAATTTGAATGTCTAACTGTAATGACTTTCAAGATATAGGCTCAAATGGTATAAATACGTTTCTATGGGTTAATTGGAAAACCCTGGAATGTAGCAACATTCCATTAGAAAAGTTCAAATTTTTCCAATTAACCCATTCCTACCTTGATTATCTTTGAAAATCATACATTAATAACGCTTTAAAATGTGCTTAAAACAGGTCAGAATATTGCCAAAATACATCTCTCAAATTTGTGAAAAACAGGTGTAAAAACCACATAACTCACATTCCACACATAGTTGAGGTAAGCCAACATGACCAATGAACAGAATACGACTTCCTATTTAACAATAATACATTTCCCATGTCTAACTTGTGCGGATTACGAGATCTCAATAATACACAATGGACCCAAGTTTCAGGACCCGAGATTGAACGCCTACAGTCCTTACTTAAAGGAGTCTATGCTTTAAACTAAAAGAATACACTGTTGAGTTTTCAGAGGTTGATCCTCACACTAAAGTAAGTGAACAATCTAAAAGCGAATTTTCAATCCAACACGATTCATGATAGGACATATCAACCTTTAACGTAACTTTAACTTGAATTAATTAATGAAATATGCAAAATGTATTAGGTCCATTAAACCATAGTATAAATCTTGCTCACTTGGTAAGTTCCACCTTCTTCTGTACGTGAACAGTCTTTTCACGCGCTTTGATGTAACTCGGCTGAGTTCTTGTCAAATCTCCCTCCTGTCAAAAACGCTCCTCAAAATTAGAAAGTAATAGCAAACGCATAAGATACAGGATATCGTTTATACAGCTGGCTTAATCGGGAAAAAGTTTTTTGAGTTTACAATCACCTTATCTTTGATCACTTTCTCGATAGCGGCCATTTCTCGGGCCAATCTAGCGCCCTTCTGCTTCCTATCCTTCAAAGCCTGTTCAGTATTTCCCCTCTGAAAAGCCTAAGATAGTTTCATATATTAATTTACTATTGCAGGATAACGAATGTTCATTTACTACATAGTATTAGTATGCAAGGAGTTTACCAGTTCGTTAAGCTCAGTTCTTTTCACGCTTAGCTGTTCTAGTCCAGAATCAATAGCTTGTTCAGAGTGATAGAGTAAGAATAGCTTCTCTTGAGTTTGGATTTTCACCTATAAACAACAAGCGGATATATAAAAACATTATGTGTTAAAACGCTAGGATTTTTCGTTTGTTGTTTGTTTGTCTGAATTGATTGAAGAATTGACAAGTCGTAGAGATATGAAAATTGGCATCTAGGTGTCAAATGATGAGTCTACGATTAAGTTCGAAGATCTAAGCGAAATTTTAACATCTCTACAAATAAATGGAAAACAATTTTCAGACTTTTTATATAATACATATGGCTTCAGTATCACAATATAAATAATTATACGACTACAATAGACTGTCATTGTTAATAATTAAGACTTCAATGCCATCATTCATAGAACTAACACAGTTTAGTATCATACAATTAGCATTTACACTCACCAACTCATTATTTAGTTTCTGGTATTTCTCCGCTTCATCTTTCTCAGCTTTAGCATCCTTCTTCTCAGTCAGAATAGCCTAATTTACATGACACTAGTTTCAACTAATTCTCCATTGATTGGAACACAATTCTGGGATATACTACAACAGAATTCGAATATTCTTCTAACCTTTTTCTTATGGTAAGTGACGGTAGTGTCTTCTTGCGTCTTCAGCATGCTGAGACGTTTATCTTCGTAGTCCTGAATCAATTCACCTGAACTGAGAACACAAATTTCATATTCAGGTTTGAACCATTTAAATTAACACATCAATCATATGATCAGTAAGCGGACTAAATAATTTGAATACGTACATCAATTTTTTTCACTTATTCCCATATAATATATTTAAATTGTCTATCAGTCATATACTACATAGGAAAAAATCAGAATTTGGCACTACATTTGAATTCTAAACGAAAGATGAGGATACAAGCACAACCGACATTTTAAAAAAATTGTAATATAGTATTATTAGTACGTACCTATTAAAAATTGAAAAGAATAACTTTTAAAGGGTAATTCGTCTGTAAAATAATAATCGAATTCAAATTTGAATTAATAATACGTATACCCTTTCATAAATGATTGAAAGCATAGAACGTACAAGAAATTATGGAATATTTTAAATATTTTTGTCTACTTGGAAACGTTATCTCAAATTTTAAGATGAGTGTTCAACTAACCGACTAATCTCTTCAAATAGATGAGTTCTTTCTTTCGGAGTTTTCATCGCGATTGCTTCAATTGCTCCCTTTAAAAACAATAAACACAGGTAGGACTACATTTTGACCAATAAACAATTTGGTGTCGCTCAAACTTTTCATTAACCAATTTTTAAAAAATGACATCCTCCCCCCCTATCTGTGGCGCTCTTCAGAGCTATAGCAGCTCTGCTGGATTATAACATGCGTAACTACGGATCGCCAGCTTTCATATGCCTTACTGATACATCCAAATGCATTAAAAATGTTGTCTTTATTCGCTTCCAAAGTCTCAGGTCAGTTAGCAACAATATAATTTTATATTCACTGTCATCAGAGCAAATCGAAATATTTCCCGCGTGATCGCTAACATCTGTACTGCAATTACCTGAAAATCGTAGATTAATTACATGTGTTGGCTTATTTGGCTTTATAAATCACTGAATAGACATTGATAACAGCGTTTTCTCACATCAAAATCTCTTTCGTATTTAGAGTGGGCGCAGATTTGATTAGATTTTAATTTTTAAATGACGGAATAAAAGAGAGTTTCAGAATCCGGCGAGGGCTCCATTTCGCACCCAACAATTCTAAATAGGAGCAGGGGTTACAATTCCAACTCAGTGGAGACAAAATTACCTTTAAATAACTTCGCCCCCCCCCCCAACGTTATTCGGAGATCGACGCCACTGCGTACGGATATGTTAATTAATGAAGTATAGTCTACACTAGTTATTAGTTAAACCTGAAAATCAATGGAATAAATAATTATACAAAATTATAATCAATCTGATTTGTTTAAAAATGTAAAATTTAGTTTAATAATTCTTACCTGAAAAACAAGGAAGTTCTTAGCCTTAACATATATACCGATTGACTCCAGTTTCTTGTTGTAATCAGCGTGTGATACGACCTCTCCATTGATTTTGTACTCAGAGCCAGACCCGATTATCCTAGTGCATTAATTTAATATAGAGTAATTCAGATGTCTTTGTAAATAAGGATATTCCAAATCATCTATGATCCTTGGGGGTTCTTTCTAGATATTTCAGAGCAGAAAATTTTGGATTTAAAACCATTTTATTCCCAATCGAACATAAGAAATCAATAAAAATTGATAATTCCGTAAAAATACAGGAAACTTCTGGATTTAGTAAAAAAGTTTGTAAGGTGCTTAGGGGCTTAGCTAATTAGCACTCAAAAGACATGAGAATTCTAAATGTTCGAAATGAGTATAAAGAAATGTTCAAAAGTAGTAGGCAAGCGAGTATAGGAATCGGAATGATACATTGCAATATCTGAAGTATTTAATAAGGGTATTGCTACTCAAGGGGGCATACACAACCCCCAAAAGAGGGCAAGACAAAGGTAGGGTCATGTCCCATTAATACCTTTTGTCTTACCCTCTTTTGGGGTTGTGTATGCCCCTTGAGTAGTGATACCCTGAAATACTTATCAGATATTGCAATGTATCACACCGATTCCTATTGTGAATCTTAGACGTTGAAATATCGAAAATTCTTTCACTAATACCAATTCTTTCACAAGAAACGTACCCAAGCGGAGATCAAATGGGTCCTAGCTGACCTCCGCTTGGGTACGTATCCTTACTATTAAAACACGACAATATATATATATATATATATATATATATATATATATATATATATATATATATATATATATATACTGCCAGACACAGAAAGCTGATTTTTGGCATGTGGGAGTCTTTTGGCTATGGCTCCACTAAGTTCTGAGCTCAGACGAAAATGTCGACTCATCATGCAATAAAATCAGAATAAATTCGTAAAATATATAGTAATCCTATAAAAAACTTCCAAAATGTTAGGCTTCTCTCAAAAATCTAAATCAAGTCAAGACAGAGAATATATCAACGGAATGAGCTTTATTATTTTTTGTCAACATCAGAATTAGGAAATATCGACTTTAATCGAAATATAACTTTTTTTAAATTTTTCTGTCGGCTGATTAATCATTTTGCATAAGAAATATTTTCTTGAATATACTATATATATAGTATATGCATAATAGTATATTTCCTGTCTTGGGCTTGGAAACAAAAATTCTATATTATACGTGTACGGATATTTAAGAATTAAATGGCAGCACAAGTATTTGCCTCTTCAATTGATTTAATAATTGAACTAATTTTAGGAAATCTATATTTTTTGGAACTATCAGAATGAGACCCCACCCCAAGAAGTGGCTTGGAAATTTTAAATTATATATTCTTCCAGGGAGAAGAGCAAATACACTGAACCTACAAACGGAAACTCTACTATAGCGGTTACCCACACATAACCGTCATTTAAACTATAAAACTAGTCATGGTTAGATACATGGTGGTGACATGTCATGTTGTTTCAATGGGTATGTCCACACTTTCAATGCTAGACTTAGACCAACTAGCATGAGAGAGGAATGTTACATTATCTTTACTCGTCTCAAGAATGCAACCACCTCTGCTAAATCTGTCAGAAAAATACTTCGTCACGCATTTGCCTCTGCCATGTATTACCACCAGGGACTCTATGTCTGCTATAATGATAACATCCTCATTGGATACGTGCTTCATGTCGTAGGGAGAGTCAACTCGTTCAAGACTAGTTTGCTGTTAACATTGCCTCCGTAAGAAGCAGTGAATATTGAGTTGGACTTGGTGAGGATGAGGAACTCTCTCGTGTCGCGTTTATCATAAAGGAGCATTGGAGACTCAGTTAGTGCTAAACACAAACTGAATTCGTATTCCCATAATTTGGTAGCTGTCCCCGTTGTATTTGCTAATAAATCAGTCAAATGGACAGCTTGCACCTTGCAACATTCTGCATCTGCTATAGCGACCAATGCAGTAGAGGAACCGTCCAATATATATATTCCTTTCGGCTGGAGAATGGATGTATGCGAAAAATACTCAAGTTTCTCGAGTTTAGAATTCTTGTGAGTAAGTCGAGATACTCCGATACCACCATATACAGGGTAGGTGAAAAACACACTGTTAGAACTTGATATCGTAAAATCAAATGGAACCTCGAAAGAAAATGGCATTTTTGTCCATTTACAAAACTTGCCAGCATTAAGGGGAGAATCAAGGTTGGTTTGGGAAGGGGGGGCCGTGGTTGACTCCCATTGATCAGCTTGGTCCACTTGGTTCCATTCATCAGGTTGATACCAGTTATCAGGTTTGCCCCATTGATCGGATTGATTCCATTCATCAGGTTGATCCCAGTTATCAGGTTGGCCCCATTGATCGGATTGATTCCATTTATCAGGTTGGTCCCATTCATTTGCTTGATCCCATTTATCTGAAGTGCCAGTCCAGTCGCCAGTGTTGACAAAGTCCTCTTCGGACATCGTATCAGGTCCCCAATTGTTGGACCAACGTATTGATACACTACTGTTGTTATGTTTAGTTTGTGATTTTCCCTTCCTTTTTTTCTCTCCTTTTGCTTCAACACTTTTCAATATAGTCACGGGTCTGGCACTACTTAAGTCAGGTTCCTGACTCCTATATACTTGTAGAGGATTAGTGGACATATAAAAATAGTCAAAACCTCTCATCTTCACCCTCACAAAATCCATTGAACAGTCACTCAATGCTACGCTTGTACTCACTTCATTATCAGGAAAATGTGCTGAAGAATGTAATTTCCTAACAATTCTGTTGTTGGGTTTCGCGTCAGTTTGAAATAACAATCTGGAAAGAGTGGCAATTCGTGGCGGGCAGAATCTTCTATCTGAGCAGACTCATTGGAAGCAATACAATCCTGTATTTGTGAAGATCTCATAGAAAATGTTTTACTTAGTTGATCAATGGCATTCTGGCGTTCTCGCTTAACATCTTCAATCAATTCATCGTAATAGATGTTAATTTGGTGAAGTAACTCTTGAAATTCAGATTCCCCATTACTAAGTAGTTCTTTTAAGAATGATATGGTATTATTCTTTAGGGATTTATTCTTTGCTTTGTATTTTGTGCTCTTTTTCCCTTTATGACTCATTCTATGTATATCGGTTTCTAAACAATTACACTATTTGAGTCAACTCTCCAACAGAGCAATGCATAATTAAGCTATATTATCAAAATGAAATGAATACTATCTAACCAATTAGATACTAGTAGTCAATAGTTTCTAAATTAATAAGGTACTTAGCTCGTAGATATACGTAGGGATAATTCTAATAAAAATGATTGAGGAAATTGTTTAAGGCACAAGAAAAGCTTTTTGAAAAAATGCAAAGTTATATCATAGTTGGAAGTTGGAGCTATTCACGAGAAGGAATCTCAGGAGACAAGAAAGAGAGAATAAATTTTTGTTGAGCACTATCTCGTATAATATTGTACGAATGTTTGAATACGCTATAAACTTGAATACAGTATTATCTAGATTAGAGAGGAAGATTCGACAAAGAGATATAGAAAGTTATATGACGGACTTTATGGTGTTTGCCAGCCGAACAACGCAAGCGATGAAAGTCTGCTTGAATGATCATATTCATAAGTTGAGTCTATTCTAAATTTCCTCAGATAATGAGGCCCTCCCCTGTAAATGGACCAGTCATATGCAGTTACCCTATTTATGACAATAACTTAGTTCCTTCATTGATATTTGAGGAATTGATGATATGAATCCATAATAATTCAACTGATCATTACTTTTCTTAATTCTCGATTTAGAAGATATCCTTGTACCGCCTAGCATTTTTCATGCGTTGATTTCTAGGAGTAATACAAATATCTAATAAACTTTTCTGTAATAGTTTTTGTTGGAAATATATTTAGAGAGTTCAAATAAAAAAACGTGCAATGTAGCACCGATCTATCCATTCGGTCGGCGCCTATGTCGTGAATATTTCGGCCTTTCTTTTACACTTTATTGAAACAAGCATTATTAACTAACAAAGTCTATTCACTCATAAATAACATATACGTAAGTGTGATGATAGATTGCTATGAAAGTCTACCATTCAGATACTACAATCATCATACCAGGGGTGGCGCTAGGGGGACAGGGGGGGGCTACAGTCCCCCCTGTCGGGGAATTCCTGGCGCCACCCCTGTCTCAAACGCAAATACTACAGCATCATTATGCTACTACAGTGGAACCTGTTATAAGGCCATTCTATATAACGGTCACCCAGGGTTCCATCTCGGATGCTAAATTTGGGGGGAAGCGAACCCCCAGTAGATAGAACCCTGGTCACCTGTACATAACTGCCATATTTGTACAGTCCCTTGGGTGGCTGTTATAGACAGACAGGTTTCACTGATATTAATACTATAATGTTAAAGTATACAGTATACTATGCGGGTAGTCCTAGTCTACGTGTGTGGTATGGACGGTCTATTTAGTGCATTGGCGCCAAAAGCAACTTTCCCTAGTTATCAGACAACATGTGTAATCTGATAAAAATATTGAGAAAAATATTACTGCTATAAACTTATTTTCTATTGAACAAAAGGGAAATAACAGATATGATTTAAGTTATTCAATAAAAGGACGATGATCCGACCACAAAACACAATGGCGAAATGTCTTTCAGCACATCAAAATTAATCCCGTCAACTAATTCCTGGATCTGCTTCATATGCAAGATTCCAAACAATACATAATATCAAATAATCCAATTCTATCCCTAATATCCGAAGGGACACTGAGTTATTTTATTCAATATTTTATTCAATACCCATGTATTAGCAAATAAAATATAAATATACGGTCATAATATATTGCATTCCGCCATGTGGTAATACAAATATGATGGAATCAGGCGGGAAAATTCCAATTAATTAAACTGAATTAATGTGATAGTCAGCGGTTTCAGACTAACAACTGCAGATATAAATATAAATTTCTCTTTTATGCAAATTCTAAGCTGTTCCAATCTTAGTATAAATATAACTCAAAGGTATAAATACATATAAATTGGAAATAGCAAGAACTAATCATATTTGCAATTGCTTAATGCACATACACAGAGATTGTAGGAGGATATTCTGCAATCTGTAATAAGAAATGTTTTACTTATTTAATTATTAATAATCCTCGAGGTTATCGTAGTATAGCTCTTGAAATCTTTGTTTAAAATTGAGTTTTAAAATATGCTTTTCTCTTCCTCTACTTTACAAGTAACTTATTATATAATTTACAAATTTCAAAAATACATAGGGGATAATTTAGCCTACCGTTTAATATTTAATATACGTATCTATCATTCTATGTGTAAGAGAGTACGGAGTTCAATAATTTGAATTTTAGCGACTAATGTCAGTTACACTACATACAGACCTTGGAGATATCAAACTAGAACTGTTCTGTGAGGAAACGCCTAAAACCTGCGAGAACTTCCTCGCACTGTGTGCAAGCAATTACTATTGCGGCTGCGTCTTTCATAGGAATATCAAAGGTTTCATCGTGCAAGCGGGAGATCCAACTGGAACAGGAAAAGGTGGCGAGAGTATCTGGGGGAAACCGTTTGAAGATGAAATACGAGACGCACTGAAGCACAGCACGAGGGGCATTCTAGCCATGGCTAACAGTGGCCCGAATACTAATGGTTCTCAGTTCTACATCACCTATGCGAAACAGCCGAGTTTAGATCTACAAAACACGGTATTTGGCAAGGTGATAGACGGCTTTGACACGCTGGCGAGTCTAGAGATGGTGCCTGTCGATGCTAAGACTTATCGCCCTACGCGAGACGTGATGATGAGGAGAGTAACCATACACGCAAACCCGATAGCTCATTAGGATCATAATTGGTTTAGAGATCTAGTAGCTAATTATCAGAATATCAAGTTAGCTAACATGTCAGGGTTACTCTGCATACATTAATAGGATTGTAGAAGGGATATAAAATACACTGGGAATATATCCCAGTTAGGCCAGAAAGAGAATAGACAAATGATATCATAAGTATTCAGTATAGTATCCGCCGATATGTGGGTATAAAGTGTAGTGTACAATATGCATTATTTATTTTGATCTATAAATTTTCTTCACTATCGTAGCGTGTTTGTAATCAGATGGAAGTTCGCATCACGAAAACAGAATTCAAAAGAGAATTAATTCAAGCCTGTAGCAACAACAATACAACAAAACTCATCTCCATTTTCCATGAGGAATACAGCAGCATTGGATTGATACTAGCCGAAGTAGTACTGGAATCTTATCTCTGTACGGACGTTTGTGAGCAGATAATCTGTCAGACGGTAGAGAAGGGATACACAGACGTGGTGCAGATTCTGATAGAGCAAGCATTCAACTTCACCTCTCGCACGCACAGAGGCTACCCGGTACAGATAGCCTGCAGGAAGGGGCACATAGTACTCGTCAAGAATCTAATCTATCAGATGGACCAGAAGAAAGAACCATGGCAAACTTTGGAAGGAAGCGAATCTCTCGTGACGATATGCACACAGAATGGACGCTTGGATATTTTGGAATTGCTGGTGAATCGTGGCATCGCGCTTGAAGTGAAAACTGTCATGCCTCTCCCTTACTACGCGACGATTAACGGACACCAAGACGTGCTCAGGTACCTCCTACAGAATATGAACCCAAGTTTCGACGTAAACACATCCATGAAAACAGTTGGTAATACAGAGCATACGTTCAATCTACTACACATCGCATGCGTTACAAACCAGGCACACATTATTCGATTCCTCATCGAGAAACGTGCTAAAATCTCTAGAAGTATTGTGGAGCGCTTTCCTGAATGCATTGCACGTGCTCTAGAGCAGAAACTCAGTGTGTACAAAGTAGGCGATCATGAGGGAGAGGGGGATGAGAGGGGGGAACAGTATTCAGCGATATGGAATGGAATATCCATGGAGTGCTTCCCAGCCAAAGTCCTGAATGATAATTACAAGTCTATCGTGGAAGTGGAACTCAGTTCCTGTGAGCTGAAAGAGGTGGCACATGAAATATACCTTCTCGAAAATGTTGTCTCGATCGACCTATCTCTCAATTGTTTGGAATATCTAGACACTTCAAGGACAGTGGAATGGAACTGTAGCAAATTAGAGATACTGAATGCAAGCAAAAATAGAATACAATTCATTCCCAACGTTGTGTTCACCAGCTTACCATTGCTCATTCAATTGGATCTCTCCTATAACAGAATCGAAGAAATGGATATTGAGAATTCAAATGAAACACCCGAAGAGAAATGGAACTTGTCTAATTTAGAGTTTCTAGATGTGAGTAATAACTCTATTTCGATTCTTCCAGAAAGTCTCTCGACACTGCAAAGCTTGAGAACATTTCAAGCTAACAGAAATATCATCAAATATATACCGAAATCTTTTGCGAAGAGTACGCATAAACTGGAGACACTGAACCTCGCTGAGAACAAACTGGAAACACTTCCAAAGAATATGTCACGTAATTGGAGCTCGAGCCTACAAACGCTCATTCTGAAGGATAATTTATTGTATGAGATATCGCCTGAAGTATGCCAGCTCAATCACCTCCAGACTCTAATCCTCTCGCATAACCGTATACGCTTCTTCCCACAGTACACTGAATGGCAAACTCAAACACTACAAAAACTAGATGTATCACACAATAAGCTATTCTTCACAGTAAATAGCAGCAGCACTCCAGATGAGAGGAAATTCGCTAAAGGAATGAATTTATTTTCCCAACCAAAGTATAAACAACAGTTTATGCCAAAAGCACAGTCCATGGATTTCTCCAGCAATCCAAGCATCGAGGAGACGTACGAAATTCCAGTAGAACTCTGGGCCAATACGTTAATGTACTTGGACCTCAGTGGCAATAAGATATCCATTTTACCTGATTACATCGGTAATCTGACTTCATTAGTAAACCTCAACCTCAGCAACAATAAAGATCTAACGACATTACCTCCTGCGTTAGGGCGACTAAAAAACTGTTTCCAACTTGGAATAGATAACCTGCGACTCAACAACTTGCCACACACAACCAATATTGAAGGATCAAGGACGAAAGTTATCCTGCATTTTCTTCACACTGAATTGAGGAATTCCGTACCATCTCGACGCATGAAATTGATGGTTGTGGGACTAGCGGGACAGGGAAAGACGACACTGCTACAAGCGTTAAAAAGCGGTGGATCAAAAACAGATTCCCCACTACACAAGTCCACGGCTACAAATGGCATTGAAATCAACAAATGGACGTTAGGAGGTGGTAAAGAAAATAAACATAAGCTGGGTCCTCAGGTTGAATTCAGTACTTGGGATTTGGGAGGTCAAGAGGTGTACTATGCCACTCATCAATGTTTCTTAACGAAAAACACCCTCTACCTGCTCGTATTCAAGTTAACAGATGGAGAGGAAGCCATTCTACAGCTACAACCCTGGCTTCTTAACATTCAAGCCAGAGCTCCAAATTCCCCTGTCATCATAGTGGGAACGCACGTGGACGAGTTTAAAGAAGAAACGCTCAAAATGAATGTAGCTGATATAAATCAAAAAGTTGAGAAACTATATTTTGCGAGCAATCAGAATACCTATCCGAAGATCATAACCACTGTGTTTGTGTCATGCACAAAATCCACGAATATCGATGTTCTGACTCGAACGATCTACGAGAGTGCCTCTAATCTGGAGATAGCTGATACGAAGGAGAAAGTTATAGGACAATTGGTACCGAAAAGTTATCTCGAACTTCACTATAAAATAGACAAGGAAAGAGAGGTCAGGAGAAATGAAGGCAAGATGCTCATTTTGCATTATGGAGACATGGAGAGAATCGCGTCCACAGTACAAGACGAGGATTTGCATAATAAAGCAGAGTTAGATCGGGCAGCTAGCTTTCTTCATAACAATGGATATATTCTGCATTATGAAGAGCTCATTGGACAACTTTCAGATCTCTACTTCATTGACCCGACTTGGATATGTGATATGTTCGCACAAATAGTGACAGTGAAAGAGAAGAATAATTGGGTTAAGAATGGCATCATTAAGGAGACAGATTTACAATTTATCTTCCAAAACCAAGAAAAATATCTTTACAGCCAGTATAACTCTGAATACCTGTATATCATGGAGAAATTCGAGATATTAATCGACATAGGAGACGGCCGGCTGTTGATACCATCAATGCTACCTCTCGACAGACCACACTTGGTAGACGAAATAATACCCAATGACTATGACTTGGAATTAAGAAATAATTTCGAAGAATCTGAAGAATTCGAAGGACCAATCACCATCACAAAACAGAGCACAATCATACGAAGACGCTTCTATTTCTCCTTCATACCGAGCGGTTTCTGGAACAGATTGCTGTCGCGAATCCTAGTTAGGATTCTACGCCGTGAGTACAAAGAATCTGTAGATTTCTCGCTAAACATCAACACACAGCAGTTGTTGTACTGGAGAAGAGGAATAGCGATGCAATCCAATGATTGTAGGTTCGTGATAGAATCCATTTCAAAGTCTCAATTCGAACTAGGGGGCATGCAGCCAGGAATGGCGTACAAACGAAACACTTTCCTTCTCAAAAGTATAGATTTTGAAATGAACGATTGTATGATGAATGAGGGAGTTGACATCGTCGTGCACTCCAACACGTACAACTTCTCGTGGATGGGCTACCTAGTGGATCAGGTGGAGAATGTACTGAACGAATGGTTCCCTGGGCTCGACCAGCAGGATGTGTTTGGGGTGCAGCAAGTAAGACGATACTGTCCATGGAAAGTGCCTAAAGAAATCTTGACAAGGTTAGACGAGGAGAAAAAAGTCAAGTTAGAGTTGATTGGTGAAGATCTCTACTACATGTTTCAGTACCAGCATTGCGTACTGCTGAGTATTAAGAACTCTCATATTCTATGTGAAGATCTTAACGTCAAGATTCCTTTAGATTTCATAATACCCGAAGCGTGTCTTGCAGATTTGCATGAAGATTTCAAGCTCAATGTTTCACAGTTTAAGTTCGAGCGAAACAAATCTACAATTGGTGAAGGTGCAACTGCCACAGTTTTCAAAGGCACTTATAAAAATAAGGAGGTAGCAGTTAAAGAGTTCTCCTATGGAGCTTCCAACAGGAGGGGACACAGAAATGCGCCTGATCTCTCTGAGATAGACGTCGAATCAACTCTCCAGCTACTCCGCATGATGCGGAAAGAAGTCAGCCTACAATGTAGATTCCAACATCCGTTCATCCTACAGCTGTTAGCTGCCTCGATCAGACCGCTTGTGATTGTCTTAGAGTTGGCACCTTTGGGAGCATTATCAGTTGTGCTTAGTGAAAAGGCGAATAAACTGAATGAAGAGTGGATTGAGAAATACAACGCAACGGCCCCTCCTCCTATGCCAGGGGGTGTACTCGGTCACAGACTTACAATGAAAATTGCTCTTCAAATCATCCTGGCAATAGAATACCTGCACACCAACAGAGTTATCTACAGAGACCTCAAAGCACAGAATATTCTCCTATTCAGTTTGGATGAGCAGGACGCGTATAATGTTAAACTTTCTGACTACGGCATTTCAATGGTTGCTCAGCCCTCTTATAACAAGGGACAAGAAGGGACGCCAGGGTTCATACCTCCCGAAGCCATTCCTCAGAAAAACTTCGAAAACGTGATTACAACCAAGGCGGATATTTTCGCTTATGGCATGGTGATGTACGAGTTGATTACTGGCAGATACCCATTCTACCCTCGCACGGGAAATCAGGAAATTTTTAAGGCTGTACTGAATAATCAAAATCCAGATATCTACGGGCAGAATCGCACTCCATGCTGCCCCAATCTCATCGATTTGATGTACGAGTGTTGGAGAAGAACTCCCTCCGACCGTCCAAGTGCAGACACGATTAAAACGAAGCTGGTTGATCCAGCATTTTTTCTCTTACGCAATCATATAAAAGAAGTCGACAAAGAAGGAATGCATAAAGTGGACCACATGCTAGACATTCCTCACTCCAAACCACAAATGCCAAACAAAACGAGTAACGCCTTGTGTGTATGGGGGTCAGAAACTGATAGGAAGAGATGCAGTCTTATCAATGTGGAGAATGGAAAGAAGATTGAGTCACGGCTACCTGCGGAACAGCCAGTGGAAGCAGCCTGTGTGATTGAAGAGGAGGATCGTCCGCCTCGTATCTGGATTAGTTCCAGAGGTCAAAGGGCGACGAAAGAAGCAGGCTATCGTGAGATTGAAATATATGGCCAGATGCCGCGGAATGGATCTTACTGCTGTCTATGGAGGTACAATGTTAAAGACACGGTCCTATGCCTCAGAGGGGACAAGATTAACGGGAAGCCGTTAGTATACGCGTCATTGCTCTCCGGACATTTCCTGGCCTACGCAAGAAGTAGTGATTTCCCTGATGAGAGGGAGTTTACAAAAATGAAACCCACTGACTATTCCATCACGTCAGACAGAAATGCTGATGAATGTGAACAGTGGAACATGGTGTTCAAACTACAGATAGGCAACAGCCCGGTTCATTCCATCGTAGTCGTGGGAGAAGAAATATGGTGCACGTGTGGAGGAGATATCCACCTTTTAGATAGAAAGAAAAGAGATAATTTCCACAAAATAAACGTGTGTCAGAATAAAGATATACACTTGAAACATCTTCTCCATCACGAAGGAATAATGTACGCGACGACATTTAAAGGGAATGAGTCTGACATCATCGTTATAAGTGTCGATGCGAAGAATGTGATAGGAAGGATATGTTGTATGGAGATTAATCCGTATGAAAAAGTGCTGTTCAAAAACAATGAGAATGTCGCAATCCAGCAGGACAACCTCCCTCGAATGAACTCAGAAGATAATACTTCTGACGAAGATAGGGAAGCCGCGAGTTTAAAAATAGAAGCAAGGGAGTTACATTCCGAGGACACTGAATCATCAAAAAAGAAGTTCATAATGCCTCCAGAAAATGCTAACCTCCGCAACTACCCAAAGCAGAACATACAGCACTCAATCGTTCGACTCCCTTCAATTCGTGCAGATAAGATAGATCGAACAGAAACGAATCGTAAAAAAATACGTTCCTCCCCCACCAGTATGGAACACGAGCACCGCGAAGTGCGAGTGAGATCTATCATAGCTAGAGACGGTCTGTTATGGGTGAGTCGAGCGATGGGAGATGTCTTGTTGATTAACATTAGAGACAAGAATACCAGTGCATTTGGTGAGGTGGTGGCCTGTCTGAGGGTGCCTCATGGAGACAAGACGCTCTACAGCTTCAAGTCTCTCAGCCTACTGTGCCAAACGCAAAACGAGTACGTCGCAAACTACCAACAGCTGGTAATGAACACGACCAAGAGCCAGCAGGACCATATCATCGTGTGGGAGGGCATGAGCCTGGAGAGGTTGGAGGAGATTATGGAACAGAATAAGTCCTCCATTGACATGCACCTACAGCGCCCCACCTGTTAATTAATGTAAAGTGTCTTAAATATTAGTTTGTGTGCATTCAGTTCTTGCTTGCCATCACCATTAGCTTGTAGGTTGAAAGGCTTGATGTTATTGTATATAGTAATTGTTGCAGCAGCCATTAAAAAAACATACACAAAATTTCCTTTTATCTAAACCCGTATAAATAGGATTCAGAATATCACAAGGATAATTATATACACGTTACACAAATGAAGTCATCACAAATACTTACACATTCGGTGATCTAACAATCTAGTATCAAAGAATGTAATCAATATTTATAAAATTATAACCCATGCAGGTAAGAGGTAGTTTCCAATTGTTATGGTGTGTACTTGTACTATGTAATACGGTTCTAATACTCATATTGACAAGTTACTACATGAATATGACGTATTGATATGATAATTTAAAAAGAAGAAGGAAATATTGAAGTATATTATATCTAACAAAAATAGCGCATATCAAACAGTGATAGACTTACGTCCTTGTGAAGTTCAACATGGTATCGTCGTCATCTTGATATAGGGCTGTCACATGAGCTCTGTTTGCTACGGGCTTGTAAACCTGAGCTCCGTGGATTAAATCCTATAGATAAAACGGAAATATATTAGCATATACACAGCCGGTTTACGAGATAAATAAGCAGAAATCAGTCCTAGAAGTATATAACTATCTACGTATTCGTATATACTACAGTTGACTCAGCTTAATATGGCCCTGGTTAATCGGGTCAACCGCTTAATCGGGCCACTTTTGGCAGGACCGGAATAGCTCTCACACATAGAAGCTAATACAAAATATCTTCGGTTAATAGGGTTCTCCGCTTAATCGGGCCAAAATGTCCTCTGACCAATGTGACCCTATTAAACGGAGTCACCTGTACATATATTAATACGGGCATATCGTGGAATATGTACATTCCCCTATGTGCGTGAAAATTGGATTCTATTAGAGTAAAGCTCTATTGTAAACAATGACCTGGAAATGGTCTATACATGTCCTATAATCAGCTAGGCGTATATTTATAGGCCAAGCGTATACTTATTTATACCAATAACTTTAATAGCGATCCTATACCAATTTTTAGTGCAGCTCCTAGCATAGGAGATGTCTTCATGATTGGCATGTAACGTCCGTCCTTCCGTCTGTCTGCTCGTTCCTGGAAATTCTATTGGACCAAATCGCACCAAATTTGGGCCATATATTCCTTATGTGGTAGAGATTTGAACCGGTGGGGTGTAAATTTTGCAATTTTTTCACACCTTTTCACAAAAGGTGCCAAAATCTATTAGCTAATCAGAAACCAGGGATTAACATTACAGTTGGTTTTGATTATATTCAATGTATATAAATGACTCGCAATGTGACTCCCTAAATTTGAAATCTAATTGGTTGGCATGGAAGACAATGTTTTCACCGCATTTAATGATGTACATCATGCAACTAAACTAATCAAACGAGATCTCAATAATTATTACTGGTATATGGTAGTTCATCATATATATTTCAGATGTATTAGATTAGAATACTCACATTTGTCGTACCCTATGAGTCACTTAATGGAGCTTTTGTTATAACCAATCGCTACTTCTTAATTTTCCATTTGGGGATCTTCCCCACTAATTCGAGAGAACTTACTATATGTTACATAATTAGTTGATTTGAGGACGGAAGTAGTACATCGCCATATCATATTAAACATGTGATTCAGGTTTAGTTGTTTGTATGATAATTATCAAAATCTTAAAGTGAACTTTGACTCTTGTAAACATATATACCTATTGACAATAAATACTACTTTTGCTTATTATTATTATTATTAGAATTACCTTCAGCTGTTTAACTCGAAGATTTGATGTTTTCTCTCCCAACACGAAACTGATCGCATCCATCAGATTAGATTTTCCTGAAAAATTAATTAAATTATAGGGAATTCTAATTCTAATTACCTGGAATTTATACTACTAGTATATATTCAAATAGGTGAATAATATGTTTGTACAAAGTTCGTATAGCATCAATAAACTCAGATACGGGGAGCATTAGGGCAACTCCTCCTTAAACCCCGGAAATTAAAATGTAGACTCTAGTGCAAGCGATTATCTAGGACCTCCTTATGCTCCTTTAGGTACAGTATTATTTTAAGCCCGAAAGTGATTAGGAGCGTAAAAATTTGGAATATTAACCAATGTTATTTATCGATTTAGGCGTACAAAAAATTATATATTTGAGTTTAGGAGGGTATTTCTGCAGGGTTTTGTAATAATACCTTGCTCTAGTATAGTCTAGTGGGTACCCAGCAGCAGGGGCGCCGAACTTTTCGAAATCTGTGGCAATTTTGGAGTTCTAGGGAGGACTCAGCCCTAAAATTTGTATTGCGTCTATGGGGCATCTTCGAATCCAGGAGGGGCTCGAGCCCCCCCCCCCCAGCCCCCCCGGGTTCGGCGCCTATGCCCAGCAGCAGGATCTTTGGACAGACCAAACTACTGATATTTGTCCTCCTACTCCTACCTATAATTCTTTGTTCAAATATTGCATTACTTAGTATTTCATAACTAAATATGCCATCCAATAATGACCAAACTGTCGAACAGAGATACATAGCTGGATAGTGTAATCCTTTAGTATTTGAAGATAAATCCGCATAGAATTCACAGTAAATAGCATATAACAAAACTTTACTGTTAATAAATAGAATATATTATATTATTATATAAAAATCTATCTATAGTAATCACACCGATTTTATCGAAACACTATGGGATATTAAATTGAGATGATCTATCTTAGCAATATTATCATTAACAATATACGTGTATACGTACATACATATCCTATAATAGTATTCAAATCAAGCAGCAGAATTAAGTAATAGCATAATCTATATAATTAAAACTCTTTGTTGTGTGTGTGTGTGTGGAATAACTCATGGCGGCCAATCAATTATATGACTCTCTCTTCTGTCATTTATAAACCTTATGGATAAGATTTATTTTGATTAAACCAGGGTATGTCAGTGTAACAATTATTATAATGGTTAACTTAGTGATGTGGACTCCCCCACAATTACATAATTGTTCTGTTTGTATTTATCTCAAATGGGTGGCTATTATAATTGCTTTGTACAGGCGCCCGAAGGGCGACTCATGCAAACACGAATTATGCAATCACGAGCCCGCTTGTATATATTAAAAGAAAACAGTTATATGTTTATTCAATCAGCTACAAGTACAGACAAACATGAGTGTCTTGAAAACAGCCCTTAATGATATGTAGCAATAAGATGTGAATTCACTAATCAATGTACGATGACACAATTAGATTAGCAATGGCATCTCTGATTTCTGATACCCCACCTTTTGTCACAGAAGATTCTGAACAAGTCTACAGACTGAAGGTTGTTATCCTAGGTGACGGGACTACAGGCAAAACCTCTCTCGCTCGCAGGTACTACTCAATTCACTATCATACATTATCTATATAATTAGGTGATTTCACAACATAAAGAAAACCTCTATTCTTATGTACGATAAGTCATAGAAACATATTACCTGCATTACAAACAATACATATCTAAATACCCGAATGCGTTGTCAAAATGTGCTTTGCTATAATCACATTGTATACGTCAGTGGCGGGCAACCTTAATCCTTAAGTGGGTCATAATTGGGTCCCGCGAGGGGTCTCGCGGGCCCCAAATATGTCAGTTCTTGGTACGGTCACATCGCCATGCCCGTAGCAAGAACTGACATCAGGACCTATATGGAAGCAATGTAACTAAAATTATACTTATAAAAGCAAAAAAAAGTAAAATAAATTGAAACATCCTATAATGATTATAGAATATATATTGATATTCAGCATCAATTCCATACCAAAATTAGGTGGGCCCGTTTTGTATTACAATCACTAACACACGGGCCCCATAATAGAGTGTTTTGGAAAAGTCGCGGGTCATCAAATTTATTCTCGTGGGCCCCAGGTTGCCCCCGCTGGTATACGTATATTAGCGAAAATATACATTTTTTAAATTTCTTACTGAACATAATTGACTGCTTCAATATTAACTCACACGTTCTCAACAATAATTATTCTCATTATTCAAACATACACATACAACATCTTATTTAACTTATATATAATAATAATATGTAAAACAACACCTGAACTGAAAATCATATTCTATGTATACAAAACAGGCTTAGAGTTAGCATTGCTAGGGAAACGATAAATATAGTGACTGGCATCAGAATCCTGAAAGCTAGATTGAAGTCACAGGAGAAGCGTATGGTGCAGATGGGGTCTAGGTTTGTGATGTTACCAGAAGAAGGAAATAGGATGACGTCATACTTGTCAATGTTTGCTTCATGGAGACTTACTCTAGTTGATTCAACCACTTCGTAACCGAACTGATGCACCGTAACCGGTTCACTCAGATAAGATATTGCCTTATAGTCTCCAGTGGAGAATTTAGAAGTATAATTATAGTTATATCCGTAGGCTTGAGGAAAAGCAAAATTAAAGATTCCACCGTCTAAAATGGTACAGTTTGTAATGTTATTATCGTAGTGGCAATCAGCTGTGTTGGAGAAATCTCCGCTTATAGATAAATGTTCACACCAATTTACTCCAGGGTGATCGTCATTGAATATTCCATCAAAAAAAATTATCGGATAACAAGGCAGTTCAGTTTTTACATCCATTAACGGTAATAGATTTGTAATATTGTCATCAGTTGATGCTTTAGAGATTAATACTGAATTTGTTGGTAACCAAAATTGATCAGATGAGAAATGAGAAGTCTTGTACTTGTATATATATGTATATGTCTTAAACTCTGTGTGTTTAGGTAGAACAAACTTCCCAGCGAAAATAGAAGTGTTTCGGCAGCTATTTGCAGGATAAATAGTTCGATAAAACTCATTTAACGATACACGAATAGAAATATCATTCTTGTCAAGACAAGAGTCCAGTCTACCTTTTAACTCGCTACTTTCCAACAGATAGTAATCTCCAGGTTTCATCTGAATTATTTGATTCCATTGATTCGTGAACATAGGAACTGAAAATATGCAAAACACCAGACTGACCAGTAGGATCAATACAACATACACAGTAATGAGAATTGAGTTCTTTCTCTTATAATATGTGTTGTGCAGTGAATCCAAGTTATTTGTAGGAGTATTGTCAGTATTGGCATCGTTATATACCAAATTAACTACAATGGGATCGTCCATTTTGTAACCACTGTACTTCACCCTGGTTCTATAGCGGAAGTATAGCCAGAGGATTATTAGAAAAGCGGAATAGAGGACACTTGGAACGATTGCGATTATTTGAATGAAGAATAACATTAATAAGACTAATGGTGCCATTAAACTATAAAATAGAGGAGGGAATCCAAGTTCCGAAGCTTGCAATACATATGCCAAAACGAATTGTAACAGAACGCTCAATGTTGAGAAAAAAGTAACGAATATCGTTCCCCATCCAGCGATCTGGAAGAGTTTGTAAGCTCGTATTTTATCCACATAATGATTTCTGTCTAGGAACTGTGTGTAGAGATCGTTTTTGAAATGTTCAATATGCGTTTTCACAATTCTCTGTGCAACCCTAATAAACGAGAATACCAGAGGAAATCTCAACAGCGTATCTAACAGGATAGTGAATGGAATGGAATAGAGTATTATGAAATCAAGACGAGGTGTAGTAAGATAAGAATTCTCTGTAAAGGGAAATTTGTTTTTAAATCCTATATTGTTTATAAACCCTACTTGTATCACTACAAAGATAATTCTAATTGATGCAATAATTATTATTGCTCCAAATCGAAAACTTTTTCCTCGAAAGAAACAAGAAAATTGGTAGAATAAGTTAACAGCGAATAGAATGACTCCTTCCTCAAACGCAGCATTCAATCCTGCTAAAATATTAGAATGGCAAGTTTTATTTTCACCCCATTCTGATCTGATAAAATAAGCAATGAAATATACGCTAGAAATGACGTTAAATACGTGAAGCCTAGGATAGACACTATGATAGCCATAACTGCCTTGAAGTGGTCGTAATAGCCTGTCATTACCTGAATATCAACATCTGTCATGGCTTTATGCTGTACTATGTAACGGTACTTGAACACCTGCATGATGAGTTGACCAGCAAGTCGGATATTGATGGGGAGCATGAGGAGTGAGATCAGAATGCTGATTGATAACACTAATCCCAGAATGCTCTGCTGTTCAACAGTACTGCCATTCGGATAGACGAAACTCACAATAAATGAAAATAAATTGCTCAGCATGTGCACGTATGTTCATTGAATTTTCAGTGAAATATACATGTGTATATATACGCATTGCCAAAGTTCCAGGGGATAATTCCTACCTTTGATTAGCATTCCATTAACCAATTCACATCTCAATTCTATGCGAAAAACTTTATAATAAAAACACTTACTTACATATGCTGGTTATACATTCCCAAGCTCTATTGTGCTTTGTTAATGATTTAAGGCAGCTCATGTATTAGTTCAACCATCTTCTACCGCATCCCTAGTCCCAAATCCGCTAGTTACTGTGAGGCTTTATATGCAGTAGGCTATGGTTTGTCCTAATTAAAATCTGAATAAAACTAAGCCAAGCTTAAATTTTCCTATGGCAACCTAGTAATATGATAGTAGCCTCATAGTCTAATAGCCTTTCCATACATATATAAATGAAGTAGTGTACATAATATTGGCTCAAATCACACACTATGCTAAACAGTCTGTTTATATTCATCGCCGCACTCGTCTATCCGAATGGCAGTACTGTTGAACAGCAGAGCATCCTGGGATTAGTGTTATCAATCAGCATTCTGATCTCACTCCTCATGCTCCCCATCAATATCCGACTTGCTGGTCAACTCATCATGCAGTTGTTCAAGTACCGTTACATAGTACAGCATAAAGCCATGACAGATGTTGATATTCAGGTAATGACAGGCTATTACGACCACTTCAAGGCAGTTATGGCTATCATAGTGTCTATCCTAGGCTTCAACGTATTTAACGTCATTTCTAGCGTATATTTCATTGCTTATTTTATCAGATCAGAATGGGAATATTCAAATTATTGGTTCGCTTGTTTATCCGGTGGAATGTATATTGCGTTTCAGGAAGGAGTCATCTTATTCGCTGTTACGATGTTTTACCAATTTACTTGTTTCTTTCAAGAAAGAAAGTTCAGATTTAAAATAATTCTAATTTTAGCTTCAATAAGGTCAATCTTCATCATCTCACATGTGATCTTTAATACTAGTTTTCTTACACATGGTCTAAATCCCATTATAAACATTCAAACGCCTGGAAGTACATTTGTCGTACGTGGTGTAGTATTTTATGTATTATTGGCATATTTTTCTGTCGTATTTATAATATCAGAAATTTTACGATTTCCTCTGGTATTCTCGTTTATTCGAGCTGCGCAGAGAATCGTGAAAAAACACATCAAAAATTTCAAGAAAGATCTCTACACACAATTCTTAGGCAGAAATCACTATGTGGATAAAATACGAGCTTACAAACTCTTCCAGATAGCTGGATGGGGAACTATAATCATTACTTTTCTCTCAACATTTAGCATTGCGTTTGAATTCGTTTTGTCATATGTAGTGCTATTTTCGGAACGTTGCGATTTTAAAAATTTGGACGAGTTTTATCAATTGATTTTGACACGAATCTTGCCACCATTGTTAGTATTTATTGAAATAATTGCAATCCTTCCAAGTGTCCTCTATTCCGCTTTTCTAATAATCCTCTGGCTATACTTCCGCTATAGAACCAGGGTGAAGTACAGTGGTTACAAAATGGACGATCCCATTGTAGTTAATTTATTACTATCTGTTGGAAAGTAGCGGGTTAAAAGGTAGACTGGACTCTTGTCTTGACAAGAATGATTTTTCGACTAGTGTGTCCAACCTTCATGAGAATTTCCCGAATACTAGTAAATGCCAAAATAATACTTTGTTCGTTGGAAAACTTGTTCATCCACAAAGTATACGATATTCAACACACATGTACGCGTACAAACAAGAGTCTTTTAATTTAACTACAATTAACGGCACATTGAGAAATCAGTTCTGGCTACCAACGAATTCGGTCATATCAGTTTCGGACTCAATATTCGACAATCATTCTATTGATAAAATCAATATATCAAAGGTAATGAAGACAAATTATCCATGTTATTATCGTAGTCATATATTCAGGCAACCTGGAATAAATTGGTACGATCAGGTATCTGTACGCCAAAATTTTCCCTACACAGCTGATTGTAAAGTTCACAAAGGCACAGCGAACTGTACTATCGTAAACGGTGGGATTTTTGATTTTGCTTTTCCAGACAAATTCTCCACTGGAGACTATAAGGCAATATCTTATCTGAGTGAACCGGTTACGGTGCATCAGTTCGGTTACGAAGTGGTTGAATCAACTAGAGTAAGTCTCCATGAAGCAAACATTGACAAGTATGACGTCATCCTATTTCCTTCTTCTGGTAACATCACAAACCTAGACCCCATCTGCACCATACGCTTCTCCTGTGACTTCAATCTAGCTTTCAGGATTCTGATGCCAGTCACTATATTTATCGTTTCCCTAGCAATGCTAACTCTAAGCCTGTTTTGTATACATAGAATATGATTTTCAGTTCAAGTGTTGTTTTACATATTATTATTATATATAAGTTAAATAAGATGTAGTATGTGTATGTTTGAATAATGAGATTAATTATTGTTGATAATGTGTGAATGAATATTAAAGCAGCCAATTAGAGTGTTATAAAATTGAGTATTTTAAGCATCAACATTGGTTACTTATAGTTAAATCCCCAAATGTTTGGGCAAATTATTTTGACTGAGTACGAATTTGCTCTACAAACTCTCTAAATATCAATCTCGCAAAATAACGATACGTTTCGTATCAAGGCAGAAATAAGCTCGCAAAAAAATGAGGATCCATCTGTTTCACATCTAAGGACTCAAATAATCAGAAATTTATGTAGAATGAGCACATCAGTAATAAATAGTGATCGACCGAAAGTGTTTTTCGCCGACTATCGGTTTCGGAAAAATACTAATACCTATGATTATTAGCTGTGAGCATATGCGCCAAGTGTAGGTAATAATTTAAATTTACTGATAACATCAGAACACGATATTTTAATTTAAATAGAATAGTAGATAGGTATTAATACTTGAAATTAAGTTCATATAAGGTAATTCAATACAGATATTTGATTCATATCCTAACATTTTGTTAGTGTTGTTCTTAAGAAATGCAGATCATAAAAATACCATATAATTGCCGAAGCCATAACTCGGCGTCATTGCCGTATATTCGGCCGAAACTTATTTTGGTCGATCACTAGCAATAAAGCATGTCAACATTCAATCAGATTTCATGAGATCTATGCATCACACTTTAATACACATTTCTTAAATATGGTCACTCGAGATAAGACAATGTAACATAAATACAAAGATGTATCCTTCTTTCCTTCCTCGATCTCAACTTATTCCTTATCCCAACTATTACATTGGATCATATACTTAGGAAGCAATAATTTTTTCCCATTGATTCGTTTTATGACAGTAAAGAGATGCATTCAACTAAATTTTTAACACAAAAATGCAAACGATAAAACCTGAATCGAATGAATTATCAAGATTTCTTTGCTCTATGATTTGAAATGTTAGATACCCTCGCCTTATGTTTGATTATCTGATTAGTTCTTTCCTTTGATAATTGAATAATAAATCATTCTTCAAATCTACTAACATTTCTAATTGGCTACCTAATGGTAATTATAAGAAGCTATTGCCTCACAGAAAATAATTGGAACACACGTAGTCTCAAATAAGGGAAATATTTGCGGATAATTAAGATAGAGGCATCAAAAGGATAGGATAAACTATATGTATGCTAAGGTTGTGCACTTTTCTCAGAAAAATAATTTAAAACGTGTTTATGGGAACATCATCAGAATTGTAAGTGATACTCTTTACACTGATTCTTGCAAGGTAGATTATTTGTAATAAGACATCAGGTTTCTATTTCAGAGGGGATTAATTTATACTTTTGATTAACTCATTCACATCTCAAATGGATATGAGTACTTTGACACCATATTTACATATGCTGGTAATACATTCCTAAGCTTTATTGTGCTTTGTTAATTATTTAAGGCAGCTCATGTATTAGTTCAACCATCTTCTACCGCATCCCTAGTCCCAAATCTGCAAGTTACTGTGAGGCCTTATATGCAGTAGGCTATGGACAAACCCATTAATCATACACATATATATAATAGTTCAAAACGAAATTATGTTTGAGATGTTTTTAGATTGCTGCTGATTTATCTCATTTATTTCAAACGTATATAAGTTGAATTATATTTTCAAACTTTTCAAATTCCTTGTTTCAGATCTTATAGTATCTAGTTGAGCGTTTTGTAAATAAATGCGTTAACCCAATCAATCTAATAGGTTTTCTCAGAGTACGTATGGCGTCAAATATGAGCAGACGATCGGACTGGATTTCTTCTTGCAACAGTTCCAACTGGGAGGCAACACGCATGTGACACTACACGTGTGGGACATTGGAGGACAGAGTATTGGCGGATCCATGCTTCAAACATACCTGCAGGGAAGCGACATAGTACTACTCGTCTATGATGTTACGAATTACAATACTTTTGCAAATGTAAAGGATTGGTTGAGTGAAGTAAAGAAGGCATTTGGTGAGAAAACAAAGGATAAAAAGTATCCTATAGTAGCACTGGTGGCAAATAAGATTGATTTGGATTTTAAGGCTAACATTCCAAAGGAAAAACATCAAAAATTCGCGAGAGATCACAGTTTAGAGAGCTGTCGATTATCTGCGAAAACGAACGACCAAGTCGAATTCTGTTTCAAGTGGCTAGCTTCCCTCGCGCTTAATATTGAAACATCTAAATCAGAGGTAGAAGAGTGGAAGGGAGTGGTGAAGGCAGTGATGGTACAAGAGCCAATGGTGATGGATAGGCCTCAGATAGGAACGCAAGGACAAACTTCTAGTGTAGCTTGTTCTCTTCAGTAACTAATTCTCCCTTCTCACTTATTAATACTCATTATACAAATTTGATTTTAGTTTTTACTTTTTAAAATACGTCACTTATTATACAATTATACAATTTTATTTTGTTAATCCCAAAAAACCAGATGTCACAAAGAGATTTCACAAAAATTCTGTTCTAGTATTTTTCGATGAATATGACAATTTGAGAATTCCTATGCTGGTTAATATATTTATTGAGTTGACTTCCTTTAATCCTTCTGTTTGAATAAGTAATACAGAAGCCCTTAGCCATAGTATTACGTAGGTCATTAGTTTGTAAAAACCTTAACACGGACACCTATATACACGGATATCACGGTCCGTGACCTTAATAAGCATTTATCTATTGTAATATCTGAATTTGATGTGTATGTGCTGTCCTGTGTGATTAAGAGGTGAATAAATAACTAAAAAGGTTTGATGAAGATTGCCGAATTATTACGAAAAATCATGAACCTCTTAGATAAAACTACTCCGATATTCCATAAAACGCACAATTTATTCAAATCATAAATTAATATCCGTCTTACAAATTTCCAGTAGTCTTTTGGTTAACATGTATTTAAACTCGCAGCAGAATTGCCATTTCAACATAACGCAATAGCTTCTAAGCTGTGAGATCAGCTAAATGAAAGAAAAATTATATGACAATGCTATTTAAGTCACTGATAAAATAAATTCAGAGTTCTTCTTATGCGCATACAGCGTCATCTCTGGACTAGTATATAAGTTAAATAATCTAATAAAATATATCAAACGAACAAATGAAGAGATTGGTTAAATATTATTGGATGCTAGAAGAGATCATCTTCCTTACAATATTAGCTATACCTCCGTCAGTCTTGAGTTTATCAGAAGGAATACAGATTAAGATAAGCAATGTTTTTATTGGAAGAAATTCTGGAGAAAATGTAGAGCAAATGCTGAGTGCTCTGTTCATCGGACAGGTTGTAACAACTTTTACAGCTTACACGATTTCTGAAGGAATCTCTGTGTATGTTAACATCTTGTGTTCTCAAGCATACGGAGCTAAACAATACAAATTAGTGGGATTGTATTTCTACAGAGCTCTCTTTATGGCAGCTCTAACAGTCTTCCCACTTTCTACACTATTCATGAGTGTACGTCCTATCGTGTACTCGTTCACTCAAGATCCAGAACTAGCCTATCATGCTGGGAGCTACACTTCCACCTTCTGTCTCGGACTGCCTGCTTATTTCTATTTCAAAATTGCACTACGCTTCCTACAAGCACAGAATATTGTGTGGCCTCCATTGCTCTATCTTTTGCTAGGAAACATCCTCAATGGAATTCTACAATATGTCCTGATAGTCCAATACAACACGAGTCTAGCTGGAGCAGCAGGAGGTTACGTCATCAGCTTATATCTCATTGCACTATTATTCTATGCACAAATCAGGTTCACACGTGTACATCTAACCACTTATGTCAGCTGGAGTGTAGAAATCGTCGGAGAGTGGTATCACACAGCCAAGTACACACTATCTCCAATGTTACAAACCTTTTCCGCAATCATGTCTTCAAATTTAATTCCACTTATCCTTTTGGGTTTTGTCTTTCAAGACACAGCACAGTTAGCAGTTTATACAATCCTATACTCTATATGGTTTGTATTTAGTCTCTTTTCAATCGGACTCTCAAGTGCGATCACTGTTCGTGTCGGAAATTTATTGGGAGCATATGAACCTAAAAAGGCATTTCGAGCCGCAATCTTTTCACTATTTTATGGCGGATCTGTCTTATTGCTTATAACCATATCGTTGTTCTTTTCCAGTCAATTTCTGAGTCACCTATTTACAGCAGATCCCACATTTGCAAGCAATCTTACATTCAACATAAGATGCATGTGCTTCATTATTATGAGTGACATTGAGCAGTTCTCACAGGGCATAATGAATGCATGCTGCATGCAAGGAATTCAAGCATTTATCAAGTTTGTGGTTAGAACGATTCTCAATATCGTTATTTCTATTATTCTCACATATTTCGTTTGGTGGAAAGCTGTTAGTATTTTCGTTTCAATGGGTGTATGCAGTATATCCGTATCTGCGATTGCACTAGGAATCACCATAAGTCGTAGCTGGAAATGCATTGCTCAACGAGTTACCGAAAATGCTCAAAATAAAGATTTCGAGGAAATGACAGTCAATAAAAGATGGAAAATTGTGAGTTCACAAAATGGAAATAAAAAGAAATTGTATAGAAGTGGTAAATATAAAGTAATTATTATCGCTAGGTATTGCCTCTGTTTCGTGATAGGGAGTCTAATGTTTGCAACTAAGGCTCTCTTCCAAATATTCTACTAAAGAATATACGTATTTTGTGAACATATGTGTCAATTATGAGATTAATTTTGGTGATTAAAGTATACTATTTGTGATTATTGTTTTAGCATTGCCAAAAACTTAACAAATCAACATCTTTTTTTGTCTAAAATAGGTTGTTTTTTTGTAATTTTCTAATTTTTAGCTCTTTGGTGAAATTTAATCTTGATATAATTGTATAATAATGTATTTTTGCCACTTGAATAAAATACAGAGTACGGGTTTATTGTTGGGCATTATATTGAGTAGGCTATGCTCTAACAAAATTTGTGAAAAGAATAACAAATCTGATACAACACCAACAAAATTAGTGAAAAGTTTGACAATATTAATAGAACATCTAACAAATCTAATTATAAATTTAGTGAAATATCTCGCGAAATCATTAAACGAAAGCAGAATACTGATATTCGGTTAGAAACCGTTCATTTTCAACCTTGATAGATATATAGAGATCGAATTCTCGAACATTTTGAGTTTTGAACTGAGAAAATTATGTCTTTGTTACTTACTATCATTCAAGTACAATAAAATAATTAAAATAAAAAATCAGAACAAACATATACTACTCGAAAGGTAATAATCTAAGGAATGGTTCCCAACCTGGGGGCCATGGGCCGCTTAGTGGTCCACAGAGGACATCAGGGGGTCAAATGATTATAAATTTTGTATTGCGACTAATAGAAGGGAGTCCACAGAATATAGGAATAATTGCTAAGGGGTTCACAGCCAAAAAGGATTGAAAACCGCTGATCTAAGGTATATAAAAGGAATTGAATTAAATTACCTTTTGAGATATAGAATTGGGCCTGAAATTTATTGAATGCACTACTAATTATTTATAAAGCAATTTGATTTATCTAAATACTAATGTAAGTCGAACAAATTAATCGTATTATTTGTGTTAATCTTTTTATAAATTAATTTTGTCAGTAGCTTTATAAATTACAGAAGAGTCGTATAATTGATTGGCTGCAATGAGTCAATCATTTTCAGTCTCAAAAGAATGATGAGTATGCATTGAAACTTCCATTTATACTCTGCCAAAGGATGCATCGTATTCAAAGTTAAAAATACTCGATGCTGAATGGTCAAATAATAGAGCGTCATTTTTTCTGGATAAAATGTTAAAATATAGCTTCAAAAACACAAAATTGTCACTCAGCGCATAAAAATACCTCCCTATACACCCAGATTATAATTCTGAACCTGTCAGTTGTTCCAAAAGTCTGGGAGTTTTAATCATATCAAGGATTTTTTGTATGTCTGTTTGTCCGAAATGATTGAAGAATTGACAAAATTGGCATGTACACGTATCTTAATTTCATCATAGTGTATAACAATAAAAAAGATTATGTGCATATTTTCACACCTTTACATACATATTTTCACAACATTTGATGAATTTTGAAAAATATGCTAGAGACTAGCTTCCAATGGTTGACATGGGGTTTTTAGGGGTAAAGGTTTCCAAAATAATATTTTCGAATCTGTATGATAGATTATTTGTTTACTTTTGTTTGCAATAGATACATAAAGTAAACAAATTCCAAAAATAGGTTAGAGACTAGCTTTCAACAGTTGACCTGATATTTTCACCACCAAACCACCAGGGAAACAGAATCGTTTATGATGTACTATCAAAAGAAGAATCAAAATAGTGTTCGTAGAGAAGATTTCATAAAACGGGAAGTTAATAAAACTCAAATGTTAAATAATGTAGTCAGTTTATTTATAAACCCTTCACAAACGGGATGGGGGTGTGCTTCCAACTTATTGTGAGAATACACATTGTTATTGAGTTACGGTACTTGATGTTACATTTTGTGCTGGTTCATCATGACGTTAACATATTAAAACGAGCTTAAAATTGTAGAGTCATCCATCTGAACATTTCATCAATCACATGTTCACTTCTATCTCTTCTTATTCGTAAGAGACTAAATTTCGAATATTTAAAATATGATGACGTGACATAATTTTTTAGGACAATAAGTTTGCGATGCGAAGTCAGAACGGATTGAGAATAAGATTTTGTTAAAATACACCTTTAATATTATTTTCAAGCTGATACAATGAAAACTGCCGATTTTCGATCTTTATGCCGACTCGGGGCCATAGCCAAAAGACTCCCACATGCCAAAAATCAGCTTTCTACGCCTGGCAGTTTCTTCAATCAATTCGTTACATATATATATATATATATATACGTATATATATATATATATCCTTACTATTAAAACTCGATTAATGTTTGTTTGTTTGTTTGTGTATATATACATATATATACGTATATATATATACAAGCACGCTTCGCTTGCTTGCGCTGCGCGGCTTGCAGACACTGCTCCGCAGAGTCGCCCTGCGGGCGCCTGGAGTCACTCAATCAAACTTATTTTGGATTTTTTTTCCTTTAAATAAATATTGTAAACAAAGGTCGACGAATAATTTCACATGGATCCGAAAATATAATATTCAAAATCTACAGCACTAAAAACCCCACGTCAACCGTTGGAAGCTAGACTCTAGCCCATTTTTGTAATTTGTTTACTTTATGTATCTATTGCAAACAAAAGTAAACAAATTGATCATCAAATTTACTCGAAAATATGATATTCGAAATCTACACCCCTGAAAACCCCATATCAACCGTTTAAAGCAAGTTTCTGGCATATTTTTGAGATTTGTTTACTTTATGTATCTAATGTAAACAAAAGTAAACAAATAATTTATCATATAGATCTGAAAATATGATATTCGAAATCTACACCCCTAAAAACCCCATGTCACCCGTTGGAAGCTAGTCTCTAGCATTATTTTCAAAATTCATCAAATGGTGTGAAAATATGCAGATAATCGGCCAATTTTGTCCAGTCCCTTAGGTGACCGTTATATATATCTGTAACGAATTGATTGAAGAAACTGTCAGGCCCAGAAAGCTGATTTTTGGCATGTGGGAGTCTTTTGGCTATGGGTCCAGTAAGTTCTGAGCTCAGACAAAAATGTCGACTCATCATGGAATTATGACGTCATTGTCACATTTTTAAAAGTTAAGCAATACAGTTATTCGAGCATAACTCAGCCATTATAGGAGATAGAAGGCTGAAATTTTAATAGAATCTGTATCCTAACACGTCTCACATATGATGCAACTATCTTCAAAAAATGATGACTCATCACTTTGTTATGAGGTCATCATTACTCATCAAAATTTTAAAAATTGATAAATTTGGTGATTTTTGAGCGATGTCGATTATAACAGTAGGACAGACCTATTTAGAGATGTTATTTCCCTTATAATTCATCAATGTGACCCCAGGTTTCATATCTCTATGACTTCCCAATTCTTCACACACACAAAAAATCCTAGCATTTTAAAATATAAGATTATTCAGGTATAAATCGTTGCTAAAGAAGCAACTTAATATATGAGTATAAGGTAAGATACTTCTAAGATACGGCTTTTTATTTTAATTTAATCATTCATAAATTGTATTAACATACATTTGAAATTGTAAACACCAATAATTTAAGGATTATGTGGGTTTAAGAGCAGCACAGACACTCAGAAATTTATGACTAAGATAGTTGAAAAGTAACAAAAACAAAAACAAACACCAGAATCCCTACCACGAAACAGAGACAATACCTTCCGATTTCATATACTTTCGAATTATACATGCTACTTCTACACATGTTCATATGCTTGAAGCTCTGTAAACACCCATTCTGTGGTCTCGTGTCTAATTCATCCTCCAAATTAATCATTTGAGTATTTTCAGAAACATTGTGTGCAATGCTTTCCCAGTTACGGAATGAAATGATCATTATTGCAATCAAGAAGCATAATAGAGCACAGATGCCATTTGAAATGATGATACTAATAGCTTTCCATTGAACAAAATGCGTAAACAAGATGGCAATCGAAATAGTCAGAATTGTTTTTATCATAAATCTAATGAATGCTTGAAGCTTTTGCATACAACACGAATTCATTATCCCTTGTGAGAGCAGTTCAATGTCCGCTATCATGACGAAACTCACACATTTTATGCTATATTCAAGGTTACTAGCAAACGTTGGATCCGTTGTGAAGAGATGACTTAGAAATTGACTTGAGACAAACAGCGATGAGCAGAGTAGCAATAAAAAGGTTTCGCCATAAAATAGAGAAAAAATAGCAGCCCGAAATGCCCTCTTTGGTTCATTAGCACCTAATAAATTCCCAACACGGACGGTGATCGCACTTGCAAATCCATTTGCAACGAGGCCAAATATAAACCATATAGAATAGAAGATTGAGTATATAGCTATCTGTGTGCTGTCTTGATATACAAGACCCAAAAGGATAAGTGGAATTAAATTTGAAGATATGATTGCGGAAAAGGTTTGTAATATAGGAAATAGTGTGTATCTAGCTGTGTGATACCACTCTCCGATTAGTTCTACACTCCAGCTGACATAAGTGGTTAGATGTACACGTGTGAACCTGATTTGTGCATAGAATAATAGTGCAATGAGATATAAGCTGATGACGTAACCTCCTGCTGCTCCAGCTAGACTCGTGTTGTATTGGACTATCAGGACATATTGTAGAATTCCATTGAGGATGTTTCCTAGCAAAAGATAGAGCAATGGAGGCCACACAATATTCTGTGCTTGTAGGAAGCGTAGTGCAATTTTGAAATAGAAATAAGCAGGCAGTCCGAAACAGAAGGTGGAAGTGTAGCTCCCAGCATGATAGGCTAGTTCTCGATCTTGAGTGAACGAGTACACGATAGGACGTACACTCATGAATAGTGTAGAAAGTGGGAAGACTGTTAGAGCTGCCATGAAGAGAGCTCTGTAGAAATACAATCCCACTAATTTGTATTGTTTAGCTCCGTATGCTTGAGAACATAGAATGTTAACGTACACTGTAAGTCCTTGTGATATTGGGTAAGAAGTGAAAGCTGTTACTACTTGCCCGATAAATAGGGCGCTTAACATTTTTTCAAAATTTTCCCCTGAACTTCTCCCAATGAAGATATTGCTCATTTTTATCTGTATTCCTTCTGTTAGGCAAACGATAGACGGTGGTATGGCTAATATAGTGAGGAAGATGATTTCTTCTACTAACCAGTAGTATTCGGGAAATATTTTCATTTCATATATTTAGTTGTACGTTGGAAAATTTTACATTTATATTAATAGATGATGAATGTGATTTGATTTTAATTTTAAAAATGTGGTTATTTTTGTTGGAATCACAAGTATTGATTTTTTCTTTATAATGTATTGTAAATGATAACATAATGCTTCCCAGCATGATTAATATTAGAGTTTCATATAATTGCTTCATTTTTCTCATGTATATGAAGGAAACTTAGTCCGAATACAAACCGTAAAGAAGATTGTATGCTTAAACTGCTAAGATACAGTTGATGATATCTATCGAACGTTCAGGGAAAATCAAAATCCATTATTTTCTGTACAAACAATAAAATTTCAACCTTATTCCCGTCCGAAGTGGGCTTTTAAACAATTTTTAATTTCGACCTGCGCACCGTGATTTAATCTTAGCATTATATACCCAAGTTGACTGAGTCATAGCTTTTTGTATATAAGGCCTGCCATGTACAAGTAAATATCAAAAATGGACCAGAGATGCGGTCGAAGATGGTAACCTAATCCATGATTTGCCTAAAATAATTAAACACGCTGAATAGAGCTTAGGAATGTATTACCAGCATATATAAATATGGTTCAAAGTACCTAAATCCGTTGCTAAAACCTTTATTAGCTGTTATATCATTGCGCAATAGGTTATATTTATGAAGAATTTGTGATTTTCAGAGCCAGTTTAAGAACACTTCTGAATGTTCTTGAGTTATAGTCCAAAAACTGAAATTTCTAGTTGTAAAAAAAGGTTACAAAGACGTCATAATTCCATGATGAGTCGACATTTTCGCCTGAGGTCAGAACTTAGTGGAGCCACATGCCAAAAATCAGCTTTCTGTGCCTGACAGTTTCTTCAATCAATTCGTTACAGATATATTTATATACACCAAGGGGACTAAAGTATTTGACACTTCATTATTCACATCAAATTTTACTAAAAGGATCTATTCATGAAGAGAATTACTTCTAAAAGGTACGATAGGCAGTCGACTAGACTATTTCCTATTAGCGACAATATAATCTTCATGTCTAGATTCAATGGTTACAAGTTATTGACAAATTACCAATTGTGAACCTCATTACGGCAGCATTTTAGGATTTTATTCCTTAGATTATAATTATCTCAAAGACACTAACAAATCGGTTCAATATTATTACCAAATGTGCACTATGGATGCCCCTACAATAATATGCTAACCTCATGATGACACAGCAAAAATATTAATCCATGTGACCTTTTAGGTTTTTAGTTCAGCATATGACCAGAGGTGTTTCAATAAAGCGGTGTCAATTGATTATATCGACTTAATACGTTTTAAAGAAACTCATGATATTTCTGTTTTAGAATATAGAAGCTAATGATCTGCATGTAATCATAAAAGTAAAAAGCTTTGCTAATATTAATAATCACAGCAAAAAGTAGCAATGAATTTCATCTATTCAACATTGAATGAATATTAAATAAACTTAAAAATAAGAACATTTAAATAGGTAGAAGGACGTTTGAAAAAAAAATCATCGATTGACTAAAATAAAATGGAAAATTTTTTAAAAAAAATCGGTTACTAGAAGAGATATTTTTTCTTACAATACTAGCTCTACCTCCGTCTGTCGTAAGTCTATCAGAAGGAATACAGAAGAAAATAAGTAGAATGCCGCACCTCCAAGATGTGGTAAAGCATCTTTTGCAAGAGCAATTTTTCAAAGTTGGCGGATATTGCTAGTTGTTTGCCTGCTAGTTCTGCAGCCGCAGAGCGAGTGTTCTCTGCTCAAAATGGAATTAAGAACAAATACCGAAACAGGTTATCTATCCACGTTCTTGGTCAACTAATGAAGCGAGACTCCTGGAAGCTAGCACTGAAACTCGAAGCTAGCACTGAAACACTCGAAAAAGGAGAAAATTTCGGGGGGGGTACCCCCCGGATTGCTTAGAGGGAACACTGGGTCAGAACGGATTGAAATTGAATAGGGCTTAGATATAGCTAATATGGGATACATACAATTCGTGTATGTACAGGGTGGCTTTTAAGTTCTTTCCCAAGCTTGATTATGTATAAAATTTCTTATACTCAAGCAATCTTAGTTATTATGGTCTTTAGAGATTGTAATTCAAATATTCTCAATGATTTTAAAAGATTTTTCGAGTCTAAGACCTAGAACTGTGTTTTATATGGTGAGTTTTGTGGAGAAAATATGTGTCCTGGCGCGCAGAAAAATTCGAGAATCAGGGCCCACTGCTTTTCAAATTATCTTTCTAGAGTCTTCAAATTCTAGGAAAAATTAGCTCTCACATTTTCCTCGAACACTGTAAATTTGTAGAAATATAGGACGTTTAGATCAGTATATATTGAGAACAATTTGGATCAGATTTTTGGTGATGTGAAAAAAGTGCCATTTTGGGTGATTTTGCAAAATATACCTAATTTGAACACGTGAAATAATAACTTCATCTCGTTTCTGATAATGAATTCAATGGATTTGTGAAATATTTCCATGGTGAATGAAAGGTATCTGGTGCTAAATCGTCATGGAACATCGATTATAGAGACATTTTTTACAGAAGCAGTGGCCCTGATTCTCGAATTTCGCTGCGCGCCAGGACACATATTTTCTCCACAAAACTCACCATACAAAACACAGTTCTAGGTCTTATACTCGAACAATCTTTTAAAATCATTGAGAATATTTGAATTACAATCTCTAAAGACCATAATAACTAAGATTGTTTGAGTATAAGAAATTTTATACCTAATCAAGCTTGGGAAAGAACTTAAAAGCCACCCTGTATCCCAGTTAATATACACCTTTAATATTATTTTCAAGCTGATACAATGAAAACTGCCGATTTTCGATCTATATGCCAACTCATCATGATAATTTAGCATATTTTGAAATCGAGGGGCTAGGTGCAAATTTACATATCATGTCTATCAAGTCATTATCTTTCAAACTGTTGTCAAGGGAGGGATACGACCGGACGGCAAGACACCAACACTTATTTTACTCCTGTGCACCTATACTATTTATTATTTAGTATCATATTTTATATAGTATAATATGAAGCACACTAAAAGTATATTAATCAGGTATAAATCATCGCTAAAGAAGACAACTTAATATGTTAGAATAAGGCAAGCTACTTACGGCTTTTTATTTTCATTTAATCATTCATAAATTGTATTAACATACATTTTGAAATTGTAGACACCAATAATTTAAGGATTATGTGGGTTTAAGAGCAGCACAGACACTCAGAAATTTATGACTAAGATAGTTGAAAAGTAACAAAAACAAAAACAAACACCAGAATCCCTACCACGAAACAGAGACAATACCTTCCGATTTCATATACTTTCGAATTATACATGCTACTTCCACACATGTTCATATGCTTGAAGCTCTGTAAACACCCATTCTGTGGTCTCGTGTCTAATTCATCCTCCAAATTAATCATTTGAGTATTTTCAGAAACATTGTGTGCAATGCTTTCCCAGTTACGGAATGAAATGATCATTATTGCAATCAAGAAGCATAGTAGAGCACATATGCCATTTGAAATGATGATACTAATAGCTTTCCATTGAACAAAATGCGTAAACAAGATGGCAATCGAAATAGCCAGAATTGTTTTTATCATAAATCTAATGAATGCTTGAAGCTTTTGCATACAACACGAATTCATTATCCCTTGTGAGAGCAGTTCAATGTCCGCTATCATGACGAAACTCACACATTTTATGCTATATTCAAGGTTACTAGCAAACGTTGGATCCGTTGTGAAGAGATGACTTAGAAATTGACTTGAGACAAACAGCGATGAGCAGAGTAGCAATAAAAAGGTTTCGCCATAAAATAGAGAAAAAATAGCAGCCCGAAATGCCCTCTTTGGTTCATTAGCACCTAATAAATTCCCAACACGGACGGTGATCGCACTTGCAAATCCATTTGCAACGAGGCCAAATATAAACCATATAGAATAGAAGATTGAGTATATAGCTATCTGTGTGCTGTCTTGATATACAAGACCCAAAAGGATAAGTGGAATTAAATTTGAAGATATGATTGCGGAAAAGGTTTGTAATATAGGAAATAGTGTGTATCTAGCTGTGTGATACCACTCTCCGATTAGTTCTACACTCCAGCTGACATAAGTGTTTAGATGTACACGTGTGAACCTGATTTGTGCATAGAATAATAGTGCAATGAGATATAAGCTGATGACGTAACCTCCTGCTGCTCCAGCTAGACTCGTGTTGTATTGGACTATCAGGACATATTGTAGAATTCCATTGAGGATGTTTCCTAGCAAAAGATAGAGCAATGGAGGCCACACAATATTCTGTGCTTGTAGGAAGCGTAGTGCAATTTTGAAATAGAAATAAGCAGGCAGTCCGAGACAGAAGGTGGAAGTGTAGCTCCCAGCATGATAGGCTAGTTCTGGATCTTGAGTGAACGAGTACACGATAGGACGTACACTCATGAATAGTGTAGAAAGTGGGAAGAATGTTAGAGCTGCCATGAAGAGAGCTCTGTAGAAATACAATCCCACTAATTTGTATTGTTTAGCTCCGTATGCTTGAGAACATAGAATGTTAACGTACACTGTAAGTCCTTGTGATATTGGGTAAGAAGTGAAGGCTGTTACTACTTGCCCGATAAATAGGGCGCTTAACATTTTTTCAAAATTTTCCCCTGAAATTCTCCCAATGAAGATATTACTAATTTTTATCTGTATTCCTTCTGTTAGGCAAACGATAGACGGTGGTATGGCTAATATAGTGAGGAAGATGATTTCTTCTACTAACCAGTAGTATTTGGTAAATATTTTCATTTCATATATTTAGTTGTACGTTGGAAAATTTTACATTTATACAAGAGCTGTCTAAAAATAACGGGTACTAATTTTAATAACTCGACACATATTGATTACATTAATAAGCTTAGCATCACGTTACGTTACCTATCACGTCACGTTATCTATTGTATAATTATGCTTCCTATTTACACAATAGAATTTACCTTACGCCTTATACCATTGGCTATAGAGCCTAATTTGTAATTGCCATCAGCGTAGATTTCATTTTAATATGTTCAAGTGGGCTGTATAATTCAATAATAATAATGAGCGTATGCATATGCATGTGCTTGTAATGTGTTATACGTTGAAATTAATTTAAGATTTGCATATTAAGTGTATAATTAAGTGGTTGTAGGGTGTGCGATGCGGAAAAGGTGAGGTTTTAGTGTGTTTTTTGAAGAGGGGGAGTGAAGGGGCATTCCGAATGCTCGTAGGGAGAAGATTTCACTCAACAGACGCAATTAAAGTGAACACACGATCACCCGGGCTTTGGAAGAATTGATAGTAGGGTGTTCAAGAAGGATGGCATTGGATGATCGTAGAGTGCATTGGATGTCTTAACCTGTATGAGTTGGATGATATAGTCTGGAGCAAGGCAATGGATAGCTTTGGGATGCGATGTTTAACAGGCAGCCAGTGGCGGTTGAGAAGAAGAGATGACGAGAAGGTACGGGAGACATTGTATACAAGTCTGGCTGCACAGTTCTGGACTCGCTGGAGTCGAGGTAAGAGGGATGAGGGGCAACCATACAAGAGACTGTTACAATAATCAAGACGAGATGTGATAAGAGAATTAACAAGAGTTTCACAGACTTCCCTAGAGAGATACTTTCTAATACGTCGGATGTTATAGATGTAGTAGAAGCAGGAGGAGGCAACTTTGCTGACCTGAGTAGACATTGAGGTGTTGTCCAGCCAAGTTCCTAGATTTTGTACTTCTTTGGAAGAAGAGATTCTCCACTCACCAAAAGAGATGGTATCAGTTTGAACCTTAGATAGTTGTTGACGAGTCGCTATTATAAGGAACTCAGTCTTGGTGTCATTGATAAACAACTTGTTGGTGAGGAGCTAGGAACGAATCGTAGAGATGCAAGATTGGATGGCGGAGCCAGGCAGAATTTTCAGAAGAGATGGAATCGGGTTTGAAAGAAAAATAGAGCTGAGTAGCTCTAAATTCTAAGAGAATTATCTGAAGTATATAGTGAAGAATTCCCTTTGTTCAAAACACGAGGTGTATAAGTGGATAGAATGATTCTAGAGTGGCTGGAATGACTTTGTGATGCTCCGAATGCTGGCCGTCCGAAATCGTCGAAAACCAAGACGAACATTGTGCATATTAAAAGAATTTTGGATGAGGACAGAATAATCATTGTCAGGGAATTAGAAGAAAGGGTTGGGATCTCAAAATCAAAAATTCATCCTATAATGACCAAAGATCTCGAAATGTCGAAGGTTGTGGCTCAATGGGTCCAAACTTTTGTCCGAACAATAAAAGCGCCAAAGGGTGAAGATGAGCCGAGAATTATTTAAGGCTTGGCAAGGCGCGAAGAACTTTTTGGATCGAATTGTGACTGGAGATGAAACGTGGTTTCATTATTAAAAGCCAGAGACCAAAGAACATCTAGACAGTGGAAGAGACGACGAACTAGTTCCCATAAAAGCAAAGAGCCAAAAATCAGCCAGTAAGAGAATGGCCATAGATTTTTGGGATTGAGAAGGAATATTAGGTACAATCAATAGTCAATGAATTTCATCCATCCAACATCTCAGTTAGTATAAATTTCAAACTTTAAATAAAAACATTTAGATAGGCAGAATAATGTTTGAATAAAATATCACCGATTGACTAAAATAACATAAAATGGAAAAATTAAAAAATGATCAAAGGATACTAGAAGATATTTTTATTATCCCCTATATTACAATCATATGCTGCTATCATAAGTTCGTCTTTAATATCACTGATCCTTTTAGGTCTTGTATACCAGGACACCACACAATTAGCAATATACTCAGTCTTATACTCTCTATGGTATGTATTTGGTCTCTTTTCAGGTGGGTTCGGAAGTGCTATCACCGTTCGTGTCGGAAATTTATTGGGAGCTCATGAACCTAAATAGGCATTTCGAGTAACCATCTTTTCACTATTTTATGGTGTCTGTCTTATTGCTTATATTTGTTCAGTCAACTTCTAAGTCACCTATTTACAACAGATAGTGTTTAGAACGATACTCAATATCGTTATTTCTATTATTCTCACATATTTCGTTTGGTGGAAAGCTGTTAGCATTTTCGTGTCGAACGGATTCTGTAATCTATTTTGTTTTGGAATTGCAATTACAATCACTTCATCCCGAAATTGGAGAAGAATTGCACAAAGAATTACTGAAAATACGCAAACAAAAAAGTTTGGAGGAAGCGTTAGTTGAGAAAAAGTTTCAAATTCGGATTTGTCCACAAAATTGTAACACATCCAAATTGTGTTGCGGTAGTTTGTATGAAACTAAGAGATTCATTATTATTAGATATGTTTAATGTTTTTCGCTAGGGATCGTAATGTTCACTGTTGCTATTGCTTTCATTCTGTTCTAATAAATATATAGCTTGTGTAGGAACCAGAATTGTGATTTATATGGGGGTAGAGGGCTCTCAGGGATTAGGGGGAGCGCCAAAGGAGTACATAACATGAAACAGTCGCAGATAGAGAGCGACGGTAAGAGGGTCTGTACCAAGGTTGTGTCAAACTCAATGATTTGAATTATTTTTTTGTAATATTGCATCTGATCATTTACATAAAACACACCAGATCAATCAATTCAATCATTTGCGCTTATTCAAATCGTTCAGCTCATTCATTTTAATCATTCAATTCAATTCAATTCAAATCAATTCAATTCAATTCAAATCAATTCAATTCAAATCAATTCAATTCAATTCAATTTAATTCAATTCAGATACCGTAGAAAATTTTTAGCCCCATTTAGCATTTAGCCCCTGAAGAAAAATAAATGTTTCACAATACATATGCAAGAGAGCTTTCGATAAATATAACCGCACGAGTGAACCAAGAAATTTAGAACCTTCTTTTTGGAGGGGGATGGTTCGAGGGCAACTATTCGAGTATATACGGTCATTCAAATAAAAATCAAATTCAGATAACTCGAATCAATTATAATCAGTTCAAATCAATTCAATTCAAATCAAATCAATTCAATTCAATTCAATTCAATTCAATTAATTTAAATGAAATTTCAGATAATTCAGATCATTTTATTTCATCTAATGACAACATTCAGATCAATCAACTCAATCATTTCTTATTAACCAACTCAATCAAATCAAATCAAAAAATGAAGTTTTTTTCAAATCAAATTGATTTGACTCAACCTTGGGACTCTGTACGCTCCAAATAAAATTTTGGAAGCTAGGTATTCAAACTTATTCGGGCTGCTAACCTGGAACCTGTATAGTAATAAATCCAGAATACAGAAGCATATGACAAGAAACTATCCTAAGCCACTCAAAGGGGGTATGCTTAAAATCCGGAATGGACCAGCAGGACATGGGCGAAGATGCTGGAGACCACTCTCCCCTAGATTTGTAGCGGGGGGGGGGAAGCGCCGGATTCCAAGTGAGTATAGTCTGGCACAGTGGAACTTATTTGAGCAATAACTGAGCTAGACTATACTCACGTGGTAACCGGCGCTTTTGTGGGGTCTCTGGCTGGCGACTGCTTGATAAAGGTGGAGGCAAACTGTATCTTTATGATATTTTTTGCACATGATAGAATAATTGATGAGTCATTATCTCCAGATCATGAAAATTTTTTTAAAAGCCTACTCCATATAAGGCATCACAATAACTTGCGGATTTTGGACTAGGGATGCGGTAGAAGATGGTTGAACTAATACATGAACTGCCTTAAATCATTAACCAAGCACAATAGAGGAATGTGTTACCAGCATATATACACGTAAATATGGTGTTAAAGTACCCATATCCATTGTTAAAATTTAGATTAGTCACCATATGATTGCGCAATAGGTTATATTTATGACAAATTTAGTGATTTTCAGAGGCCGTTTAAGGGCACTTCTAAGTGTTTTTATTAAAAATTTTTAAGCATAGAACTGAGATGTAAATGGGTTAATACGGAAAATTTGGAATTTTTTCATGGAATGTTGCTACATTCCAGTGTTGCTATGGTTACGTGTTTGGTCAGTTAAGTGATAATATAATTTATTTGTCTAAATTATATTATTGCTTAACAGGAAATAGTCTATTCGCTATCAAATGGAATTATATTTGAATGTCTAGCTCTTGCGGTTTGTAAGATAGACCCCAACTGACCAAAACACGTTTCCATAGCAACATTCCATGAAAAAAATAATAACCCATTCACATCTCAGTACTATGCTAAAAACTTTATAATAAAAACACTTAGAAGTTCCCTTAAACGGCCTCTGAAAATCACTAAATTTGTCACAAATATAACCTATTGCGCAATCATATGGTGACTAATCTAAATTTTAACAACGGATATGGATACTTTGACACCATATTTATACATGCTGGTAATACATTCCTAAGCTCTATTGTGCGTGGTTAATGATTTAAGGCAGCTTATGCATCAGTTCAACCATCTTCTACCGCATCCCTAGTCCAAATTCCGCAAGTTACTGTGAGACATTATATGCAGTAGGCTATGGCATTACATACACTACCCGGACATAAATATTTGTATACTTCGCTTATTTCACGTGCATCTAAAACTAAAATTGGTCTATTCATGAAGATCAAAACTCCTAAACGGTGAGTGATACAACTAATCGGATTTAAAATTTAAAATCCGCGCGCATTCGAATTAGTTATTGTAGAATATTTCTGATCAATTATTAATTCCCAATGTTTTCAAATTATCAATCACTGCCTCCTTGTGTCACATATGTCCTTATTTTTAAAAAAATTTCCTATGGTTTCTGTAAATTTCCTAACTATGCAAGATTCCCTCCAATACGTTTTGGCGTATCGGCCGACTTATTTGAGCAATAACTGAGCCAGACTATACTGGCTTGGTATCCCGGCGCTGTTGTGGGATCTCTGGCTGGCGACTACTTGATAAAGGCGGAGGCAAATTGGGGTATATTTATGATATTTTTTGCACATGATAAAATAATTAACGAGTCATTATCTCCTGATCATGAAAACTTTTACATAGAAATGTGTTGTAATGTATGGTAAACATCCCAAGTAACCTAATCTCTATCTCTTCTCGTTAACAAGTTAATCCACTTTTAATACCTACTCAAGCAAGGCGTGAGAATTATGAAAATTTTGAGGAACCCTTTATGGGCAACATAGGGAAGCATATTTATGCAAATTCGACAAAAAATTATCGGGTGGTATTCATGGATTCTCACTTGGTATCCGGTGCGTTTATGGGATCTCAGGGTGGCGACTGCTTGACAAAGGTGGAGACAAACTGGGGTATCTTTATGATTTTTTAACACTTCTTGAGGTGTAAAAAATTCTGACGTTTTTGGGGATAAGTTAAATGTTTCGAAGGGGTACGCGAAGGGAAAGGTTGGGAACCCCTGGATTAGTAGTTAACCAAAATGGCTAACTATGTTTCAAAGAAACCCATGATGAATCTGTTCTAGAAAATAGAAGTTAGTGAAATGCTTGGAATCATAATCTTATTTTTAAAAATGAAAGTTTAGTCATCATTAGAACCACAGCTAAAAATGAAATTCATGCAATCAACATTGAATCACTTAATAAATTTAAAATAAGAACACTTAGATATGCAGAAGAATAATTCAATTAAATAGCATCGATTCGATAATAGAACATAAAATGGAAAATTTAACAAAATATTATTGGATATTAGAAGAATTATATTTTCTTACAATACTAGCTCTACCTCCGTCTATCGTAAGTCTATCAGAAGGAATACAGAAGAAAATAAGTAATATCTTCGTAGGAATAAGTTCTGGAGAAAATGTAGAGCAAATGCTGAGTGCTCTGTTCATCGGACAGGTAGTAACAACTTTTACAGTTTACACGATTTCTGAAGGAATCGCTGTGTATGTTAGCATCTTGTGTTCTCAAGCATACGGAGCTAAACAATACAAATTAGTGGGATTGTATTTCTACAGAGCTCTCTTCATGGCAACTCTAACAGTCTTCCCACTTTCTACACTATTCATGAATGTACGTCCAATCGTGTACTCGCTCACTCAAGATCCAGAACTAGCCTATCATGCTGGGAGCTACACTTCCACCTTCTGTTTCGGACTGCCTGCTTATTTCTATTTCAAAATTGCACTAAGCTTCCTACAAGCACAGAATATTGTGTGGCCTCCATTGCTCTATCTTTTGCTAGGAAACATCCTCAATGGAATTCTACAATATGTCCTGATAGTCCAATACAACACGAGTCTAGCTGGAGCAGCAGGAGGTTACGTCATCAGCTTATATCTCATTGCACTATTATTCTATGCACAAATCAGGTTCACACGTGTACATCTAAACACTTATGTCAGCTGGAGTGTGGAAATGATTGGGGAGTGGTATCATCTAGTTAGATACGCACTATCCCCTATATTACAAACATATGCTGCGATCGTAAGTTCCCCTTTAATATCACTGATCCTTTTAGGTCTTGTATACCAGGACACCACACAATTAGCAATATTCTCAGTCTTATACTCTCTATGGTATGTATTTGGTCTCTTTTCAGGTGGGTTCGGAAGTGCAATCACCGTTCGTGTCGGAAATTTATTGGGAGCTCATGAACCTAAAAAGGCATTTCGATCTGCCATATTTGCTATAATTTATGGTGAATCTGTTTTATTGATGCTAACAATATCACTACTAGTATTCAGTCAATTTCTAAGTCACCTATTTACAACAGATCCCACATTTGCAAGCAATCTTACATTCAACATAAGATGCATGTGCTTCATTATTATGAGTGACATTGCACTATTCTCACAGGGCATAATGAATGCATGCTGTATGCAAGGAATTCAAGCATTTATCAAGTTTGTGGTTCGAACGATACTCAGTATCGTTATTTCTATTATTCTCACATATTTCGTTTGGTGGAAAGCTGTTAGTATTTTCGTGTCGAATGGATTCTGTAATCTATTTTGCTTTGGAATTGCAATTATAATTGCTTCATCTCGCAATTGGAAAGGAATTGCACAAAGAATTACTGAGAATACGCAAACGAAAAGTTTGGAGGAAGCGTTTGTTGAGAAAAAGTTTCAAATTCGGATTTGCCCACAAAATTGTAACACATCCAAATTGTGTTGCGGTAGTTTGTATGAAACTAAGAGATTCATTATAATTAGATATGTTTTATGTTTTTCGCTAGGGGTCGTAATGTTTACTGTTGCTATTGCTTTCATTCTGTTCTAAATAAATACATTATCTATCTTGTGAAGGAACCAGAAGTTGAGATTTATATGGGGGTAGGGGTTCTCAGCGATTGGGGGGAGCACCGGAGGAAACATAAGATAAAACAGTCGCAGAGAGCGAGCGACAGTAAGAGGATTTGGAGGCTCCAAAAGTAATTTTAAGAATGCTAGTTGTACGAACTTAGTCGGGATGCTATCCTTGCACCTGTGTAGTAATAAATCTTGAAAACTTTCAAAGAACTGAAAGAACATATGACAAGAAAATACCTTTACCAATGCCTCTCAAAAGGAGTATGCCTAAAATCCGGAATTGGCCAGAACATGTGCGTCGATGTCGGGAACTCCTCCTACCTAGATTTGGAGTTAGGTGATACCTGAAAAGCAGTGCTCGACAAATCTGGTGGTTTGCTGGCGATAGCGACGAAAATGTAGCGATAAGCCAGCAAATTATTTCAAGTTTTGGTCTATTTATATGGGCTATTTAGAATTTGGTGGCCAATTAAGCCACCAGAATAAGTAAATGTGGTTAAGATATACATTTTGATTTTGTCGAGCATTGCTGAAAAGTCTATAATGCTTATTTAGTGTTTAACTATATGAGAATGTTAAATATACATTGTCCTGTGTTTATCGATACTCTCTAGCTAGGGCTACCTACTATCCAAATTAAGACAATACCTTACTGGTTGAGTCCCCACAAGGTTTTCTATTATTTTGTAAAAATTAGTATCTATAAGATAGTGCAGCTCCAGGAAGTGACTCGAAGGAACATGAAATATGAATATCGGGATACATCGGGAAATACTCATTTTAGGACATTCTAAGTGTAAAATTTGGAATCTACATATTAAATATCCTATATTAGCTGTTGAGAACTCGCTTTTAGCTCAAAATAAGAATTTTGCAAAGGGTGTGAAAATATGTATATATCCAAATTCAATAGCTCATAAAGTGTTATAATTATTTATTTCAAAGTGCGAAAATCGGAAACTACTTATTAAAATATCCTATATTAGCCGTTGAGAACTCGCTTTTAGCTTAAAATAAGATTTTTTCAAATGGTGTGAAAATATGTATATACGTATATATATGTGCTAATAACCCATAAAATATTCACATTATTAATTTTAAAATGTGAAAATCGGATTCAACATATTAAAATACCCTATATTAGTCGTTGAGAACTCGCTTTTAACTCAAAATAAATATTTTTTCAAAAGGTGTGAAAATATGTATATAAACTTATGTAGAAACTCATAAAATATTCATATTATTACTTTCAAAGCGGGAAAATCGGATCCTATATGATTAGTCGTTGAGATCTTACTTATATCTTTAAACAAAACTTTGCAGTGGAGGTGTTAAAATATGAATCTATACTTATAAAAACCGGAAGTGATGAGATTTTGCGAAAAAATGTTGACGGTGCACATCTACACCATAAAGAGATCCTACATGCGAAATTTGTTAAAAATCGGACTGTTAGATTTGTACGGACATACATACATACAAACAAGAGATTTTACACTACTGTATAGGGTGTCTCAAAAGTTCTGCAACACCCAATTTTACTTTGTTAATTTGACTAAGATCACTTGGTTTTAGTCCAAATTAGCCTCCATAAATGAAATCTAGCACCCTTCTTGCATAGATATGAGCTCAACTCATTACGCAAAAGATATTTCTTATAAAATTTTAAATAACTACATACCATTGACTACAAAATTTGGAACTCAAAAGTGTCAAGTTTGAAGATCTTAATTTTTCTGATGAAATATTGCATTAATCACTTCTATATTCTGTAATTGGTTCATAATACTAATATAATATTATTGCTTTTGATTTATGCAACAGAAATATTCGATAAGATCGAGTATTTTTAAGTATAACCGTAAAAAGTACCATGGATACGAGTTTTTTTATTGAGATAAAAAATATTCTTTATGAGACAACGATATATACAATCCATCATTGCAAATAATTTGAGAAAAGCAGGCCATTGGGAATGCAAAATAATTAAGATAATCCTTCCTATTTTTTGATCAAAAAGAGGTATCGGATATTCGATCTATTTGTCTATGTATAATACATCAGCAACATTTGTTGCAGAACTTTTGAGACACCCTGTATTGTTAAGCAGAAATCTAGTGAAACAAATACGTAGTAGAAATAAACTAGATTCTTTGAAACCATTCTTATTTTTAAAATTGATTTAACACTAACTGAAACCTAAAATCATAGATGTAATTAAAATTATAATCACAAATATCTTAGAGGTGAAGTTTTTGCATGAACAAACAAGCATTTTAGAAACCTTTCTTTTTGCACTAAACTTTGATTTTATATGGATTTTAATAAATAGAGAAGCCAGATTGATTACGTATCTCTAAAAAACTAGCATAGACTGAATGTGTATTTCTACGTACCAGGATCATGACACAACATATGTACATATGCTATGTGCCATGCAATTATCAACCGAGTCTATTGTACATGCTTTATCAAAGGTGATGAAGAACATATTTACACCAGTATAATTATTTCCATACTTCGATTAAAATAATTCATTATAGTCAGTTTTACCAATAAATGTATGCGCCCCCCTTGGTCCACATCTGTACTTCCCGCCACAAAGCCAAATGGAACACTCATCCGTAAAGAAAACCTTGTTCTAATTAATGAACTTGTGTTTCTTAGTCCATAAAACTCTCAATGCTTCATGGGAGGGAGTAATATTTGATCCTTTGATGGCAGTTTTCTTGGAATAGGACATCTCTTTGATGCATCTCCTCACCGTTAAATACGACACATCAACTCCTCGTGAAACCTTTAGACTACTCGGCATAGTCCGCAAAGAAATTCGGGGATTGTTTTTAATATTTAGAGTGAGTGAGATCCTGTCTCCCTTGTTGAGACACCTTTTAGGCCCAGCTCTACCCCTGTGCTCAATGCTTTCGCCCGTTGAAATCCGTTGCTTAACATTATAAGCCGTCTTCAGGGTGACACCGCACATAGAAGCAACGTCCTTCATTGGAAGTTTTGAAGTTTCAATGAGCTTAGCCACATCTTCTCTACGTTGATTCTGCATTATTCGCTGAAAATTAGTCGAGTTACCTTAACTAGCTGGTCAGAATTTTCGAGATCAAAAAGAGAGAAAAAAGCCCGCCGGAAGTGAATACATTTGGTATCAAAGAGTAGGAAATAGTATATGAATAGAAATCGTTAGAATGAGAGTATAGTTGAGAAAAATTGCATTGAAGTACTGCCTAACAGATTACTAGTAAGTTGTGGTCATTCAAAATCACCTCAAAAATTGTAAATAATTATGAAACAGACTGTAACTCAGTAAATCAAATAACTCCAAAAATTATTCAACATATCTGTCTCATATTCATACCAAAGTTACACTATGGATGTCTCTACAATATTATGCTAGCATCATTATGACACAGCAAAAAAATCAAAATTCATTGTTATTTATTAAGTTTTTAGTTCAGCTCGGGGGCGGTACGAGTGGGGGCTTATATCTGTTTGTACTTGTACTATGTAAGCCTCTATGACACATAGAACCGGAGGTGTACAATAAAGCGGTGTCAATTGATTGGTATATCGAATAGTAGTTAACCAAAATGGCTAACTAAGTTTCAAAGAAACCCATGGTAAATCTGTTCTAGAAATTAGAAGTTAGTGAAATGCTTGCAATCATTATAACCACTGCTAAAAATGAAATTCATGTATTCAATCGAATCACTTTATAAATTTCAAATTATAAAATAAGAACATTTAGATATGCAGAAGAAAAATTAAAATAAATATCATCGATTGGATAATAAAACATAAAATGGAAAAATTAAAAAGATATTATTGGATATTAGAAGAACTATGTTTTCTTACAATACTAGCTCTACCTCCGTCTATCGTAAGTCTATCAGAAGGAATACAGATGAAAATAAGTAATATCTTCGTAGGAATAAGTTCTGGAGAAAATGTAGAGCAAATGCTGAGTGCTCTGTTCATCGGACAGGTAGTAATAACTTTTACAGTTTACACGATTTCTGAAGGAATCGCTGTGTATGTTAACATCTTGTGTTCTCAAGCATACGGAGCTAAACAATACAAATTAGTGGGACTGTATTTCTACAGAGCTCTCTTCATGGCAGCTCTAACAGTCTTCCCACTTTCTACACTATTCATGAGTGTACGTCCTATCGTGTACTCGTTCACTCAAGATCGAGAACTAGCCTATCATGCTGGGAGCTACACTTCCACCTTCTGTCTCGGACTGCCTGCTTATTTCTATTTCAAAATTGCACTACGCTTCCTGCAAGCACAGAATATTGTGTGGCCTCCATTGCTCTATCTTTTGCTAGGAAACATCCTCAATGGAATTCTACAATATGTCCTGATAGTCCAATGCAACACGAGTCTAGCTGGAGCAGCAGGAGGTTACGTCATCAGCTTATATCTCATTGCACTATTATTCTATGCACAAATCAGGTTCACACGTGTACATCTAAACACTTATGTCAGCTGGAGTATGGAAATGATTGGAGAGTGGTATCATTTAGTTAGATACGCACTATCCCCTATATTACAATCATATGCTGCGATCATAAGTTCGTCTTTAATATCACTGATCCTTTTAGGTCTTGTATACCAGGACACCACACAATTAGCAATATACTCAGTCTTATACTCTCTATGGTATGTATTTGGTCTCTTTTCAGGTGGGTTTGGAAGTGCTATCACCGTTCGTGTTGGAAATTTATTGGGAGCTCATGAACCTAAAAAGGCATTTCGATCTGCCATATTTGCTATAATTTATGGTGAATCTGTTTTATTGATGCTAACAATATCACTACTAGTATCCAGTCAATTTCTAAGTCACTTATTTACAACAGATCTCACATTTGCAAACAATCTTACATTCAACATAAGATGCATGTGCTTCATTATTATGAGTGACATTGAACTATTCTCACAGGGCATAATGAATGCATGCTGTATGCAAGGAATTCAAGCATTTATCAAGTTTGTGGTTCGAACGATACTCAGTATCGTTATTTCTATTATTCTCACATATTTCGTTTGGTGGAAAGCTGTTAGTATTTTCGGTCGAATGGATTCTGTAATCTATTTTGCTTTGGAATTGCAATTATAATTGCTTCATCTCGCAATTGGAAAGGAATTGCACAAAGAATTACTGAAAATACGCAAACGAAAAGTTTGGAGGAATCATTTGTTGAGAAAAAGTTTCAAGTTCGGATTTGCCCACAAAATTGTAACACATCCAAATTGTGTTGCGGTAGTTTGTATGAAACTAAGAGATTCATTATTATTAGATATGTTTTATGTTTTTCGCTAGGGGTCGTAATGTTTATTGTTGCTATTGCTTTCATTCACTTCTAAATAAATACCGTATCTATCTTGTGTAGGAACCAGAAGTTGAGATTTATAAGGGGTAGGGGTTCTCAGGGATTGGGGGGAGCACCGGAGGATATCAGATATTTAGCGATCAATGGATCAGAAATAAAATTCTGATCGTTTCAAAAAAAATTTGTTCGGATCCGACCATTTGTTCGTGATATATCGCTTACTATAGGTAAAGTTCGGGCATAATATCTCTCTATGGTCCCGAAAGAGGCCGATGTCACATCTTAAAAACTATTGAAGATATATCTATTATATTCTTAAATAAAAGGATATATGCGAAAATATATAGGTTCCTCGAACATTCCTTTGTCAAAAAATAAATATCTCTGACTTATCACTGATTTAATTGTAATACAAATTCTATGGAGAACTTTGAATATATTAGAAAATGGCGAATCTAATCATTAAATATGTATTTAAATGTGGCTATTATGCTAAATAATGAATACAATTGTCGTTAATAATGTGTACAGAAAAATTGGAGAACTTTTGATAATTATTTTGAAAGTTCTGGCCTTGGACCTCCCAGATTCGGTCAAAAACCCCCATTTAGGGTCCAAAAAGAGAATTCTCTTCTCTGTAAATATAAGCCCAAATTCTTAGTTCTCAATTCCTAATATATTTTTTATGAGGGTACATATATGATTCATTGATAATAATTGCACTACATCCTATGGAAAGTTTTAGATATTTGTCATATGATGACGTAGGATTTTTCGAAAATCCTAACTTGGAAACTAAAAGTCGTAGACTTTCGCTCTAACTTCCTAATATACTTTTTGGAAGGTCTTTATTCATTCTAAACTGATAGATTATACTTCGTAGTGCCAGGAATATGAATTATTATTTACAATTATCTCAAAATATTCGGGGTTAGGGGCCTCAAGGAAATTTATGGATTTTCAGGGTACTCTTGCTATTTTATGAAAATATTTGGTTCGAATATACCTAAATCAGCAGTATAAATGCGAATAAATGTCTGTGAACGCTTTTGTTCATTTTTAATAACTCATTTTACATTCTTCTTAACATCTAAACTTAAAATCTCTATATCTCGGGACTTTAAAATTTCAAAATTGACCGTCTTTACAGAATTTTAAGTCAAAATTGGTTTGAGATAGAGGTTTGAAAATTTTAAGAGTTGTTCCATATCATTAGGCGATGAACGTACGACCACTTTATTTTCGATATCTCATCTTTAACTTGGTGATTTTATTCCTGATTTCCCAAAAAAACAGACATTTTCGCCGTTTTTTGGCCCTTTTTTTCGGACACCGATAAAATTTACATTTTTTATCATTTTAACTTTCTTTTGGTACTATGAGGTGGCAAATATGATAGACTATCTATGATTCGATTTTTTGAAGCATTTGTTTCCTTGGTATGTCCTAAACAATTCCTTGAGGCCGGATTTCTACCATTAAGATGTGCTAGCAATAAACGAAAAAAAAAACAGACTTTGAGACACTGTATCTCAAAAGCTAGAAATGAGAATCAAAAACGGTTTGGAATGTGCAAATATTTCTTGACGGAGCCTGCCCATGCTTAACATCTCTTATAGCTCTACTTTCATCGTATGCTGTAAGCCAAATAATATGGTTTTTCGAGGGCGGTATCCTTAAGAGTCTGTAGTGGAGAATAACACAACTACAATCATGAAAATAAAGTTTCTCCCTCTTTTGCAAAAGTGGGGGGAAGTCAAGAACGAGGAGGATGGTAGTGGTATGGGATGTTTGCCTCGCATGATTCTATAAATGTAGAGGTGTAAAATTATTTTTAGATCTTAATTTTCATATTCCTACGATTTCCCAGATCTTCAATCAATTCAGACAAACAAACAAACAAAAAATCTTTTAAATATTTAAGATGTGATGAATGTGCCTATTAGATTTTAAACTACATTATGCATATTCTACCACAACAATTTTTCACACCTTTCCTATACAATATGAATGACTTCACTCTCACAATAGAAATCATTGTACGACACTACAATATACTGTCAATGTTATTAAATACTTCAAAGCAATAACTTAGATATGTAGTAGGTGACTTAATTTTATTATAGTGTATAGCAATAAGAAGGTTAAGTATATATTTTCATACTTTTATAGACATATTTTCACACTTTTATAGACATATTTTCACACTATTTGACGAATTTTGAAAAATATCTCTCTTCCAAACCTCTCTTCCAAATCTGATGAGGTTTTTGGTGGATTCGAAATTATATTTTCAGATCAAGATGATATTTTTTTTGTTTACTTTTGTGTACAATAGATACAGAAAGTAAACTTATTCTAAAAATAGGCTAGAAACTAGCTTCCAAAGGTTGCGGGTCTTTAGGGTGTAGATTACATACAATATCATATACCATTGGAGAAAAGACTTTCTACTCTACATTAAGGCTTATGCTGTTAAATGCAACTGCGCATGGCTAATTTAACATGGAAAAAAAGCAGATTGTCATGTCACCCAAGGTATTATACTGCCCTCCAGAGATACGCACCCAGTTTCAAACACAAACATTTTCATACACCTAAATCGATAAATAACGTTATATTATAGAGTAAATTTGGTAATATTCTAAATTTTCACACACCTAAACACTTTCGATTAAAATTGATATCACTATTAGTCACCTTTACCTCTAATTCGATCGACAAGTTAATTTATTCAAATTAAAAAAAACACAATATTCATTATTATTCTTATCCACGTACTTAAATACTAAGATATTTTACACTACTGTATTGTTAATTAAGCAGAAATCTAGTGAAACAAATAGTAGAAATAAACTACATTCTTTGAAACCATTCTTATTTTTAAAATTGATTTAACACTAACTGAAACCTAAAAATCATGGATGTAATAAAAAATATAACCACAAAATCTTAGAGGTGAAGTTTTTGTATGAACAAACAAGCATTTTAGAAACCTTTCATTTTGCACTAAACTTTGATTTTATGGATTTCAATAAATAGAGAAGCAAGATTGATTACGTATCTCTAAAAAACTATCATAGACTGAATGTGCATTTCTACATACCAGGATCATGACACAACATATTACATATACTATGTGCCATGCAATTATCAACCGAGTTATATTCTACTGGCTTTATCAAAGGTGATGAAAAACATATTTACAACAGGATAATTATTTCCATACTTCGATGAAAATAATTTATTATAATCAGTTTTGCCAATTTTGGTTTCTGTAAATTTCTTAACTATGTAAAATTCCCACCAAGACATTTTGGCGTATCGGCCGATAAGGTTTCAAAACAGATATCTGCAATATCAAGGAGTAACGATCGATATCTTCAAATCAAGACGAATCGCCCGATACACCTTGAAAATGCTTGGGGAGAATACTGTAATGAAGTAAATATCGCTAACTTACAATTGAGCCAATATTTTATTAATGTTTCAATAAAAAAACTGTATGGGAGTACGTAGCTCTAGATTTAGGAAAGCCGAAGCCAAAGGATACCACAAAACTAGGCTTCTTGTTACTTTGAAACGTCATAACAGCTTCAAAAGGATTTTTTCAAAAATCGAAATCTGTCATTTTGTATTTTGTAGAGGAGACAGTTCTGCGGCTTTTTGAGGAGGTACTTTATCATAGGAGTAACTCAGTAACACAAGTAACTCAAAAATTATTCAACATATCGGTCCCATATTCATACCAAAGCTACACTATGGATGTCTCTACAATATTATGCTAGCATCATTATGACACAGCAAAAAATCAAAATCCATGTTATTTATTAAGTTTTTAGTTCAGCTTGGGGCCGGTACGAGTGTTATTTTTAGGTCCAGTTGGAACAAATTGCAACAGACTTTATTCCAGTGGTATATGAACGAGGGAAGCTACTTAAGTAACATACTAAAAATCCCCAAAATCCCTTTGGTGGGACATCCCTAAATGCAACTTTTGGACACACGTTGAAGGTGTGTTAAATGCTTATAACAGTTTTCAACTGTCCCAATGTCACGCATAGGCGCCAAGTTGTGGGAAATAGAATAAAACCGGGGGGGGGCCAAGAGTGAGCGAAGCGAGTGACGGTAAGGAGGGGTCTGGGGGGCTTGCCCCCCAGAAGTTTCTTTAAATCTTAGATGCTCAAATATCGATATACGTCTATTGTTGTTACCTAGGGAAAAAAAATCTCGGACTATAGTGGAAGAAAAATGTAATTGGGATATATATTTAGATTCAATTAACATAATTTTGGGGTTTAGTTGTAACCTTTAAGCTGTGTGGAATCCTGTCATACCACAGCTTCATCCACTGCTCAGCACCCCGGCCCCCCACAGACTCCAAACCTGGGGGATCCCCCCCCAGGTACCCACACTTGGTTCCTATGCCAATGTGTATGGCGATATTCATATTAGCGTAAATTTTCTTTCGTTTAACGAGACTTCATTCTGATACTTCCAAGAATTATTATCTACAAGCCGCTTCGCTTGCAAAAGGGCAGTTCAAAATCACGTTTGAAGGTAGTATCCTAAACTGATGTACTTAAATCGGATGTAGGAACCACAATAATTGTCCTATCACAGTAATTATGTATGCAAATCGAAAGCTGATCCCCTGAGATATACAATGGACAAATCGAAAATAGGATACTTCTACTAACTTCTGACTACAGATATCGGCTCAGTACTAATGAAATGACCTAAGTAAGCCCCTCAATATTATGATAAAGAAACTGTCTAAGATATTTTATATTATCATGTATGAAAACACAATCAAGTGTCGAATTGGGATATCTTTGAGTATTTATTTGTTTTGCAATTAAATACTTGTTTGTTTGTTTATGCTACTATGTTTACTGGGGATGAAATCACCTTGATTCAACTCTTTATTTATTTATTTGATTAATGAATCCTCCATAAACGTTGGAATATGGCAAATTTCATTGAACTATTTTTAATGTATTTCCAATACAATTGCTTGAAGTACGTTAGCAAAGCAAAAATACTGATTCTATGGGATTGAACCAAACAAATGGGTTGGAAGTGTGCTCAATATCCATGGGATGAAGACATAACTCGTGCTTGCATCATCTCAGGAAGGTCTATCCCATCTGTGAGTGGCCTTTTTATACTGTGACAGATAACTCTCCTGCTAGATCGACTCAATTTAAGTAGTGTAGGTTGGTGTAAACGTAGCCTTTACTATGTCCATCAGGTTCCTTATACTTATATTGACCTGTTACAGTGAGTTAATCCGTCATTATTTAAAATTGACTCGGGTTAATATTACAGTGGAGTCTCCGAATAACGGACACATTGGGGACATGCCTTTTGTCCGTTGTAGAGAGATGCCCGCTTCTTGAGGAGTGCTTGACTATTACATACGTATATGGTAAATTCAATCCACTTCACGAGGTTTATCTTGTTGTAGAGGGGTTGTCCGCTTTTCAGAGTGTCCGTTTTGGGAGATTCTATTTAAGATATTTTTTGAGTTAATCTGTCATGACATAATAACATGCATGGTCCAGGAATACATTTGAGTAAAGATAGCATACTTTAATTTATTTTTAAATATAGTCAAAATATGATATTGAAGTAGGGAACATTGAAAGTAATTTCGGAGTGTAAAAGCAAGTTCCACAAGGAGATATCCTTTCAGAAACATAGCACACTCCTGCTTCAAGGAAACTAGCCACAAACCTACCAGTCATTCTCTAATCAGTATTTCCTTCTCACTACGACACAACACACACTATCAGCTCATGATACCAACACATTTCTCATCTGCTATAAATATACACTCAATAAACAATTCATTATATTAACTACAAATCAAACAACAATCAATGGCTTCAAGATTCCCTGAGAGCGAGCCTTTCCTCCATTCCAATCCATTTCAAAGAGCAGAACTCCTCATCAAATCCACCTTCAACTCCCTGATCAAGAAACTGGAAGAGAGGAGGGACCAGCTGCTGGTAGAGCTGCATGAGATGAGTTCTAACTACTTCAGCAAAGAGGAGACGAGAAAGAAACAGATCAATGATCTGGATCAGCTGATTGCAAAGATACAAGAGGCGAGTTTAGAGCAGAATCTCATCGTCGACTTACAAGAACAACAAATTCAAAAGATGAAAAATGTAAAGGGACAATTTCAACAACCAACTCCTATCCCACTCCCTCACTTCGACACATCTCTCCTGGGGGATCTACTACAGAAGCTAGAGAAGTTTGGATCTCTACAAGATGTTGCTCCCATATACCGCACGATAGTACATCCTATTAGGTCTATAGGCAAGCGAGGGAAGGGTAGAGTAGAACTAAATGGTCCATGTGATGTAGCGATAGATGGGAAAGGGAATATATTCGTAGCTGACCTGTGGAACAGTAGAATTCAGTTAGTTAGCTTGGAGGGTCAGTTCATTGGAGAATTTGGTAAGGGAGAGTTAAGCGGGCCTCACTCCATAACTCTATACAATGATTGGTTGTTTGTAACTGATTTTACTATGAATAAAGTCCTAAAATATAAAACTCAAAACTATAAATTAGAATGTAAGAGTGAATTAGAACTGAATTATCCATTTGGTATAACAGTAGATAATAATGAAGTGTTTGTAGCAGATAGTGTTAATAATAGAATTGTAGTGTTAAGCTTAGATCTTAAATTTATTAGAGAATTAGGAAATAAGAAGTTAGTAAATCCACAAGATGTTAAAGTAAATAATAATAAAGTGTTTGTAGCTGATCATAGTAAACATCATAATATACATGTATTTTCTAAGTTAGGAGAATTACTGAATAGTATTATAAACTTGAGTAGTGGAACTGAAAATATATTTCTATGTTTAGATATGCTTAACAATATTCTAATTAGTGATAGTTCAGGTAAAATAATACAAATATACACATTAGAAGGTCAGTTAGTTCATAGCATTGAGTGTGATAATAGGCCTACAGGAATAGTAGTAACTCAAGATAATATTATTATTTGTGCTGATGATGATAATTGTAAATTAAACTTGTATTAGATTTCATTATTTATTTATATTTTAATTTTGTTTTGTTTTGTTTATAACTATCCATTAAATCTTGCTACCAGTATATATCTTATTTTGACAATCAATTTACATTCCAAATATTTAATCTGATTTATTAATTAACAAGCGGGCTTCGCTTGTTTGCGCTGCGCGGCTTGCGGACTCTTCGTGTCTGCAGAGTCGCCCTGCGGGCGTCTGGAGTTACTCAATCTAGCCTATTTTGGGAATTTGTTTACTTTATATAAATATTGTAATCAAAAGTTAACAAATAATTAATCATACAGGGTGGCCCATAAGTTCTGTCTCAAGCTTGATTAGATATAAAATTTTTCTTATACTCAAACAATCTTAGTTATTATGGTCTTTAGAGATTGTAATTCGAATATTCTCAATGACTTTAAAATATTTTTCGAGTCTAAGTCTAAGACCTGGAACTGTGGTTTGTATGGTGAGTTTTGTGGAGAAAAAATGTGTCCTGACACGCAGTGAAAAACGAGAATCAGGGCCTACTGCTTTTCAAATCATCTTTCTAGGTCTTCAAATTCTAGGACAAATTAGCTCTCACATTTTCCTCGAACACTCTAAATTTGTAGAAATATAGGACGTTTAGATCAGTATATATTGAGAACCATTTGGATCAGAGATTTTGGTGATGTGAAAAAAAGTGCCATTTTGGGTGATTTAGCAAAATGTACCTAATTTGAACTCGTGAAATAATAACTTTCTCTCGTTTTCTGATAATGAATTCAATGGATTTGTGAAATATTTCCATGGTGAATGAAAGGTATCTGGTGCTAAATCGTCATGGAACATCGATTATAGAGACATTTTTTACAGAAGCAGTGACCCTGATTCTGGAATTGCACAAAGAATTACTGAGACTACGCAAGCGAAAAGTTTGGAGGAAGCGTTTGTTGAGACAAAGTTTCAAATTCGGATATGCCCACAAAATTGTAACACATCTAACTTGTGTTGCGGTAGTATGTATAAAACTAAGAGAGTCATTATCAGTAGATTTTGTCTCTGTTTCATGCTAGGATTTATAATGTTCAGTGTTATTGGTCTCATTCAGCTTTAAAGAAACACATCTTCTTTGTGAATTAAGTAATTATAGAGATACTAGTATTATCATAATTACATCACAGTCATGCTGTGTCAATTAAAATTGTAGTATTGTTGCGTGGTATTTTGAGAGCGTAGTATTTTGCGTAGTATTTTGAACCACAAGGCCATTTGATTATCCGAAACAAAATCTCAGATACTACGATAGATCTCAAAATACCACGATACTAATTAATCCATGGTTAGTTAATACTAGGATCTCAAAATACTAAGCAACTGTATTTACTCTGGTTAATTAAGTGGGAAGGTGTGAATGATAGTCATTATCGCACAGTACCTTGTTGATTAATTGAATTATCTCATACCCCTGTCTTATTTACTTTAATAAACAGGGTCGTAGGAACAGGTGCGGGACAAGTGCGACCAAAGTGTGGCTTAGTGCGCCACAGGTATTTATAGGTACTATACAGGCGTGGCATAGGTGGTGCGCCTGCCGCTCCATTATTCGGGTACCATATTCAAGCTAAACATTTGTAATCATTGTTTAATGATTATGTCGCACTTGTCCCGCACTTGGTCCTACAACCCTGTTTATTAAAGTAAATAAGACAGAGGTTTGAGATAATTCAATCATATTAAGCTATCCAGTAATTAATCAACAAGGTACTGTGTGATAATGAATAGCATTCACACCTTCCCACTTAATTAACCAGAGTAAATACAGCATTGGATTAGGAAACCGTTAAAATGATTCCAGTTTCAAAATATAGGAACAAATATATGATTGCTATTATACAAGCATTAAAGCCATATATACAATTCACAGTCTTAAATTATCAAAGAAACAAATTTGGAAATTGACTTATTTTATAACAAATTTGTTTCGGATGGAACCTATTTGCAACCGGAACAAATATTGCATAACAGGTCTATATATTTTGTTTAAAGCTAACTTAGTAATAGTCATTACTTCCTATAATATATAATAAATTACTGGATTACAGTATTTGAATAAAAGTATGAGAATAGTAATACATTTAACAACTAAACATACCCACTCCATTCGGTCCAATAATTGCAGTAAATTTCTTGAATGGTCCGATTATCTGTTTTCCTTTGTAAGACTTGAAATTTTCCAACTCCAGCTGCACTAGAAACCCCATCCTAAGCACCTGGAAATTTCTTGAATTGATGAACTATGTCTGACAACAAAATGCTAACATTAAAAGATAGATCACAAGGATTGTTTGATAGATGTTAATGATATAGTTTAGTGTTAAGTTAACTGAGTAGATTTCAAACTGCGAAATTTGGAATAAAATGGAGAGGAAACCATAGCCAACACACCTCCTACGCTACTTTTTCTGCAAAATCAGCAAGTCAGATTATAAGTAGTACATTGAAATTAGTGTTTTGGAAATGGAGTGATCAGTACTATTTGTTTTGATTGCATTCATCAAAAAAACAAATAATAAGATAGTCTGCTAGGAAATAGTCAGAAATAGGAAGTTTATTTTTTATGTCTCTGTGGACAAAATTACTCTATATTATAGCTTTGAGATTTTACAAATATTTTAAGTAGAGCTTTTTAGTCAATATGTGAAATATGCAGGATACATATTTTTTTAAAAACGATGGTGTAAATTAATACAATGAAGGGTTTTTGCTTCTTACATCCGTTTTAAGTTTGATAGAATTTAGACAGTTAAATTTTCGTAGGATTTTCGAAAAATGTCCCCAGTTGCACCTATGACTCATGAGCACACCGAAAACTTATCCTTAATCTGAATTTTAAAGTTCTAAAGTGGCCGGTTCCAAAAGGTAAACACCTCGGCACCGTATTATGATTCAGTTGATGATAAATAACAAATTGAAACTACTAGTACAAGCCAGCCAGCAGTCTATCCCTACTGATTCTGTTCATGGCGGGAGACAGTGGACACTCCTTCTACAAACTTGGTCCTGAACAAGATGTTAGCATTGTTGAACATTCCTTCCTTGAGGGAGACGACGATAAACTGAGAATGCTTGAAGTGCGTCTGAAGCATGAGGCCAATGTTCTGAGTGTGAGACAGATCTAGAGCTGCGTCGATTTCGTCCAGAATGTAGAGAGGCGCCGGTTTGAAGAGAAGGAGTGAGAGGATAAGTGAGAGAGCAATCAGTGACCTCTGACCTCCAGACAGCTCCGACAGACTTTCCTTCCACATTCCACCAAAAGCAACTCTGAACTCTAGCCCCTCCAGAAAGCTGGCTCCTTCCGGCGGCTCCAGTCTAGCAGTGGCGCCCGGCAGGAGAGTTGAGAATATAGACTCAAAATCTTTGTTAACCTGGTGCCATGCTTTTCCTAGAGCTTCGTTCTTCTTAGCGTCAAGCTCTGATATGAGATTAGCTATCTTGGCTTTATCATTCTCAACGATCTCTCTCTTATTCATGAGCTCGTTGTACTTCTCTTCAGCTTGTCCTAGCATTGTCATAGCTCGCATGTTCACGTTGTTAGTTAGTTTCTCTTTCTCCTTGGCGAGAGTTCCTATCTTACTTCTCAGAGTTGCTTCATCCATCACGCTGAAATCATATGCAGAGTTGGGAACTCCGAAATATTCCTTCTCCGACGAGATCCAAGCATATTTCTTCAACATTTGATCTACAAGAGAGTTTGCATCTTTCACATCCTTCTTCAACTTGATCAACTTGTGCTCGATAGATTTCTCTTGCAATATCATGGCTTGCTTCTTCTCTTCCAGAGCTTGGATTTGTTCTTCCATCATTCTCACCTCTCGACTGGAAGATCTTAGTTCAACTTTCTTCAAATCCACTCGTTCATTCAGAACATTCACCTCATTTCTTATCTCCTCTTCTAACTCCTTCTCTTTAATGTGAGTAGATAGCTTGGCTTGAAGTGCGTTTTCTCTCTGCTCTATCTCGCCATCACACTGCTCTATGCTGGTCCTCAGTCCCTCCGCCTCTGCGAGGACTGACTGGAGACTGCCTTCTTTCTCTTGCAACGCAGATTCAGAGCTTTGTACTGCTTCCTTACCTACACCGACACACTCATAAATAATCAGATTAAATGAATTTAAAAGTATCCATACAAGATTAACCATGATTGATTAACTTTACAACGCGAATTTCTGGGATTCTATTGGACATGCCGCTTCAATTGTTAGGGATTTATGACTCATATCATAGAACTGTTAAAGGAAGTATTACTAAGGAGATACATCTTATATATTAAAACGCTAGGAACATTTGATGTTTGTCCAAATTTTTTGAAGAATTTGCAAGTCGTGGAGATATGAAAATTGGCATGTAGCTGTTAAATGATGAGTCTGAATAAGCTCGAAGATCTAAGTGAAATTTTCACACCCTAAAGAGATGGATTCACATTTTACAGACTCATAAACTGTTGAAATTCTGAAAATTCCACAATGAAGTAAATTATCATTTAAAACCTTGAATTTCGCACAAGTTTAATTGTGAACTACAAAACTATTTAATGGCATGTGGTGAAAATTTGGTATGTAATATAGCGTCTATTTTTTTTCTGAGAAGGATTATGGTTGTAGGCACTTAATACTCTTAATCTCTTAATAAAATTGCGGTTCCAATGATATCAAATACTATGCCTCCGCTATATTTAATTCCACCTCCTATCCTAATTCGCTCAGACTATGTAGAAGTCATGAAGAATATAGCTAGTGTCTTAAACCCTAGACATAGCACACATAGTTCAACTATACTATATGGAAATATGAGATATCTAAAGCACACCTCTTAGTTCTCAATGTATTGTACCGTGCTTAATAGGCAACCAAGCTCTACTATAAATATCCAAGTTGATAATGGATGAAGTTTATTTCTGTATTGACTACAACCTTTCAGCTATAATGGCTAGTGCACAAGTTACTTTCACTGAGCAAATAAAACAGACGCGTACAAAGATACAAGACAGCTTCAAGCGGTCTCATGAAGCTCTCCGAGTCAGAGAGAACTACCTCCTCTCTCGTGTTGAAGAGATAGAAACAGAGTTCAATAAGAAGACTCAAGAAATGAATAAATTGTTAGAAGCGTTGAATAAAACTAAATCGATTAGCTCAGATATTCTCACGGACAATAAACTTAAAGATACTCGAGATGAAGTATATGCTTCCGTCGATCGAAAAATCGCAGAAATTCTTGACGTGGTAGATCATTCAATCGAATTTGAATGGGATTTTCTATTCGAGACTGACATAGAACAGCTCGGGAGTGTTAATCTTAACGGTCAGTCAAAGACTTCTCTCTCCCGAGCTTTCCCTCCTCAAGTCAAAGTTGTCGTACCTGACTACAAGACTAAACACCTGCCTACTGCTTACTCGTGTAAGAAATCCACAGACCAGAAAGCTCCAGGAGAGTTGACTTCTCCAGAAAGTCTTGCTATACACTACAACACTGGTAATATCTACGTACCAGATTCTAGTTTGAATAGAGTTCAAGTATTCAACTCTAACGGAGACTATATCTTCATGTTCAGTGAGAAAATGGACGGCCCTCAATGCGTATGTGTTTCTACCAATAAAGTCATCGTTACACAATACCGTGGTAACTGTATGAATGTGTACGAGCTAGGAGGTAAGCTAGTGAAGAGTGTTGGTAGTGGAGGGAGTGGAGAAGGACAATTCAAGTATCCATATGGTCTGGATGTCTCATATAGAAACAAAATAATTTATGTGTGTGACAGAAGTAACAATAGGGTTCAACTCTTCACAGAGGATCTCAAGTTCCATTCCATGCTAGGAATAGGAGTGTTGAAGTGTCCACGTGACGTAAAGGTTACAAGAGACAGAGTGTTGGTGCTAGATCAGAGTGATCCGTGTTTGTTTGTGTTCAGTTCAGATCACGTTCTAACCAACAGACTCATAACTCGTGGTAATGCTAAACAAACAAACTATCCACTCTGCTTCGACATAGACAGAGAGTATAACATCATTATGAGTGACTACGACAATCACTGTGTGTATGTATTTAGTCAGGAGGGAGAGCAGATACATAAGTTTGGAAAGCAAGGTCAAGATATCGGAGAGTTCTATTGTCCACGTGGAATAGCACTAGATAACACAGGTCGTATCATCGTAGTGTGTTGTAAGGACAATGCTTGTCTACAATTTTTTTAGTTTTGTAAGTCATTAGCTTAAATATATAAGTACGTGTATCTCGGAGGAATTATTGTGACAGTTATTTATGTTATTTTGTTATCGTAAAATATGAATTAATTCTAGGTTTTACAAACAAAAAAAAGTAAACTTGAAATCATTTTTGATATGCATCATATGACAACGCTTTTAATATTTAAAATCAATAAGATTTCTCAATGCCAGAGGAAAAATATTCTTCTATTGGGTTAATAATTAAGTTATGAAATTACGCCCGGGTATAATTTCTAGAAATTTGGAAAAGAGCTAGCCTATGACTGAACTAAGTACTGAATGCTCACACTGCTGGAGCTGTTCCTGAGCCCTGCCTACCTCCTGCTCGCGGTACTGGTCAATGTTAGAGATCTTCCCTTCCAACTCTGCTTTCAATGCCTGCTGAGCTCGCAGTGTCTGTTTCGCCTCCTCGATCTTCTCTTTCTCAGCTCTCACTTCCTCGCTCAGTCTCTCCAGCTCCTGCACCTTCTGTCCCACATTGCTCTGTACGAGCTTCGTCTTGAGGTTACTAGCCTCGTGCTGCTTTATCTCCAGCTCCCTCTCAAGCTTAACATACTCAGCCTTGTCCTTCTCCATCTCACCCATGCAGCTGCTCACCTCCTTCAAGCCCCTCTCCAAACGTTCCATCTCTGCGAGAGTCTTGTCCAGCTGTGCGAGTTTAAGGAAGACCTGTTTGCCGTCTGGAGAACCGCCATGTACAATCCCTGCCGGTTCGTATTTGTTCCCATCGAGTGTGACGGTTGTAACCCCGAACCCGAAAGTAACATTCTTCGCCTCTTCGTTGTCATGGCACACCACGACATTCCCGAATGTGTAGACCATAGCAGGGTGCAGCTCCTGTGGATAATCAATCAGGGAGAGAGCAAGTTTAGCTCTGTTGTTCGTTGCATTTTGTATTTGGCGCATTTTTTCTCGCGGAATCTCACGCGCTTCGATCTTATTCAGTGGGATTAGCGTCACTCTATACTCGAGTCCGCTCTTCAGCAGTTTCTTACCGGTATCCTCCGTGTCCACGATGATACTGTACAGCTTGCCGCCACCCGCGCATTCCAACGCTGTGTAGAAGCTAGCCTCCTTAACTACCAACCGTCTGGCCAACACTCCTAAGACAGTCTGGTCGTTCAGTCCTGGGAGACGTTTGTAGGCGAATTGAAACTTATTCAGAATAGGAGTCTCCATCTTTAGCCGACTGAGCTCGCTCCTGACCTGAGCGAGAGCATTCTGTGTACTCAGATGCTCTTGAGAGAATTGCTCGTATCTCTCAGGAGAAAACGGAATCTTCTCCAGTTTCTTCTGAATGGATACTGTCTCATTCTCGAAGTTGTCAAGCACTGCTTTCTCCTTGACATACTCCGCCTGTCCTCCCTTACACACCCCCTCTGCTACCTTCAACTCACTGCTGGCCTGCGTGAACCTCATCTCTGCCTGCTGGAGCTCGGACTTAGCTTGGGACCACGCGCTCGTACAGTTCATGAGCTGCTGTTGCAGACTCTGCGACACTTCCCCTTCCCCGAGGGAACTGAAGTTCCCGGTTGAAATGGCTTGATACTGCGCCTGTGCCTTCTCGAGGCTGGCGTGTGCAGCCTCTACGGCTTGTTTCAAGCGGTTGAATGTATCTTCAAACTTGGTAATCTCGTCCTGTCTCGATTCAAGCACGATTCTATCCTTCTGCGACGATTTCGCCAATCGTTTCATTTCTTTTCTTTCTTGTTCAATCTCGTCATTCACACTTTGTAGAAGAGATTCCTGCTTTGCATGACGCTTCCCTTCTGCTTCCAGCAAACCTTGTAACTCCTTCAATTCATTGTGTATCTCCTGACCTAGATTCTGCCTCGCCTCCACCATCTTACCTAGAAATATATTTCACATATCATCTCATAATACTCCAGCATGCCAATTCATGGAGCAAAAATTGACATTATTATTATAAGCATGAGAGAGTGATGGAAAACACAACTTTTCTAAATACAAATATATAGAGATATCTTTAATAAAAATAAAATACTATGTAACGGTGTAAGAGTCGGTACCGTTTTGGCAAAACAGAAGTTCGAGTATCATAAAAATTATATATACTAAATATATATTATCCATTCGAACTATGTATAAAATAAATGGTTTTATCAACAAACGGAGAATTTGTTTTGTTAATAAGTTATATAATTATCCTGCGGTTGGCTAAGTGATTTTTTCTATTTATAGTCAGACCCCAAACTTGTATGGGTTCCCCGCCCAAAATGGCTTAAACAGGAAATGACGCTACAAAACACCTCGCCAAGCGCGGGGTTTAATTAATTAATATTACTTGCTTACTTGAACATAAAATACAATGACAGGAGCTATATTTTGGACCATGGACAAAATAGTACTCTCAGGCTTTCTATTATCATTGAAATGTCATTGGTGACAATGACGTCATAATTCCATGATGAGTCGACATTTTCGTCTGAAATTGACCAACTCATTAAAAAATGGCAAAGAATTATGAATTATTCGAAAAATTCATTCATATAATTTATGATATTTCTTGTAAAAAACTTTCAATTTTGAATAATTCTTCTCAGGCTTGATGAATTATGAATTATTCGAATTATCCATTAATTCGTGAATCATATATATATATATATATAATCGAGTTTTAATAGTAAGGATTACCAAGTGTGCAAAAAATACAAAATGTACAAATATTAGATTAGTCAACCAATTTATTCTGTATTGTTTCAGTTGATGTCTAGATTTATCGGCCCTACACGAAAATTATTTCTAACTACATAATTGATTCATATCTTTAACTCCGTCTCGGGTCTGGCGATACATGAAGTGAACACCTTCCGAAATAGAGGGTAAAACTGAATGCTTGGTTGAAAGAAATTACGGAAACGATTGTCAATGCGAATCCATTCGCAATGACTACTAATACAATCAGTCAATCACTTTAAAATTGCACCTAAAAAGAAAAACATGATATATCCGAAAAAGATATTCATAATTCCTCTGTCAAAAGACAGAAAATGATTGATGGGCGGATCCCTCGTAACGAAGAAGGTTTGCCAAAACTGAAGAATTATGTATAACATGGGCCGCTTGTGGCTTGTCTTATAGTTTGGTTGATAATAAACGCTTTCGAAAAACATTGTATTTATCATATCCAGCAAATATGAATAGAAAGAGCATCAGAATGCATGATGAAGTTGGTAGGACAATTTGAGCTGTTAAAGATAAGATTCGAGGATGCTCTTGTACTTGTTTCGACGGGTGGGCAAACCACATCCAAAAAATAGTCAATCTCGTAATCAAGTGCATATTATTTTGATAGCATCATCAACCGGTTAACCAATGTCTATATTGATTGGTAGAAATAGTATGGATTTTTGACTAATATTTAACCTGATATTGTAAAATATAATTTTACTACTATGTTGGCTAATTTCAAAATTTCAGCTTTCTATCACCTAAAATGGCTGAGTTATGGTCGAAAAACTGAAATTTCTAAATATTTTAAAAAAAGGTGATAATGACGTCATAATTCCATGATGAGTTGACGTTTTCGTCTGAGCTCAGAACTTAGTGGAGCCATAGCCAAAAGACTCGCATGCCAAAAATCAGTTCTGCGCCTGGCAGTTTCTTCAATCAATTCGTTACAGATTTATATATATAAAGTGTAACGAATTGATTAAAGAAACTGCCGGGCACAGAAAGCTGATTCTTGGCATGTGGGAGTCTTTTGGCTATGGCTCCACTAAGTTCTGAGCTCAGACGAAAATGTCAACTCATCATTGAATTATGACGTCATTCTCACCCTTTTTATAATTAGAAATTTCAGTTTCTCGACCATAGCTCAGCCATTTTAAGTGATAGAAGGCTGAAATTTTAATAAAATGCGTATATTAATATATCTCACATATGATGTATCTATCATAAAAAAAATGATGACTCATCACTCTGTGTCGCCATCATTACGCAACAAAATTTTAATAATTTACAAATTTGGTGATATATCTTGTGATATCGATTATAACAGTATGACAGACGTATTTAGAGATGTCATCTCCCTTATATTTAATAAATGTGACCACAGGCGCCCAAAGAGCGCATCCGGCGGACACAGTGTCTGCCAGTCGAACAGCGTAAGTAAGCGAAGCGCACTTGCGTATATTAAAGATAGATTTTAGGATTATAACTTCCCATCGCTCGAAAATTATGATTGGTTCGGTTAATCGATGTAGGCTGAAAAAAGTAAATGTCAGCTAAACGAATGAAATATTCGAATATTCGTTCGTTTAGAAAATATTCTTTTAGCACTACCTAAATCCGTTAAATGTTTTAAGTATTGATAATTGAAATTAAAGCTTCAAATTGAAACACTCTGCAAGTGTACTATTTATAATTTTTGATTTCTATTGACCCAAAACCTCTAACATAGGGTTTTTAATCCCGGGATTCATTTTTCAATCCCCGGGATACTGATCCTCAGGATATCTATGCAACAAGTTAAGAACAAGGCTGAATGATAGCACTTTAGACACACTTGTATTTATTAGGAACAACCTGAAAAAAGAAAAGAAATAGAGATGTTAATTCTATATTCATTATTCATTACTCATATTATTTCCGTAATTCATAAATAGTCACGTTATATTAAACTATATACAAATACTAGCATACCAATTCTTGAAAATTACTAATCCCGGGATCCCGGGATTCAGAATTTGTCAATCCCGAAATCCCGGGATTGGAATTTCTGACCGGGATTAAAAACCCTACTCTAACACCACTCCATAAGGTAAGTATTATCGGCGCCAGACATATAAATAGTCCTTTGCCGCTTCGCATCTAGTCATAAAATGAGAACTCATTTTGAAATTCATACTCTATAATCAAAATAGTCAAGATAATACAAAATCATAAATACAAAAGGACATTTCAAAAATAGAGAATACAGCAAATCAAACAATGATTTTGAGAAGATTACCTCTCCCTTAAACACTTAAACAATTTTCTCAATTGTACCAGTGTGGGATTCGGGACTAAGACAAAAAAAATCGGCAACCAAATCAAGCGAAATATTAAAGTAGCAATTATAATACTGGATTGAGGATAAAATTCTAAAGATTTCGACTCAAACATCCTACAAGTATCCAGATCTCCATAAGGGTTCTCTCTGTACACAGATACTGTCTCATTCAAGGTAGCATTGCTGCCAGTGGAGTTAGAAGGTAGAGTCAGTATGGGACTGTTGACAGTCATGCAGAGAATAAACGTAGCGACAAACTCGAGTATTCGCGAGGAGTAAAACTTAAAGAAATAGAACTAATACCTTGAAAAAGCATTAGGACCATCAACACAATCCCATATACAATCAATCTCTTCTCGAGATCTGTTAATTTAAATGAGTGTCCTGTCGTTTCTTCTGATTCTAGAGATGTAATACGCAACTTCGCAACAATCACGATAGTCAATGAAATGATAATTCCGGGAACTATGAAAAAAGGCATTTTAAAGAGTATTAAATTAGACCAGCGATTGAAAGCAAAGGTTATATTTACAGAATAAACGACAACATATGGCATGTCTGGATTTGAAGCAATCACTATAGCAACAGGGATTATATTGAGACCAAAGCAGATGAGACATTGAATAAAAAAAACAAGTATACGTTTTCTAAAACTTTTTCTTACTTGAGGGAAAAAAACAATGAAAATGATGTTTATCAGTGAGATTACAATCCAAGATACTGTCACTAGGAATATGTAATGACTCAATGCCCCAGTCACGAAAGTAACAATCTTCCTAGAACGCACATTACTGATTGAGTAGAACATGTGTGCGAGAAGATAGGATTGTCCATCTTGAGTGGATTGACAGAAAAAGAAATCTCGAGACATGAGATCAATAGAAGCGCTAATAACTATGAGAAACAAACTACTCATCACTACCATGAACAGAGAAGTACGAGGAAGTTGGAAATCGTAATGGAAACGAATTTTTTTCCAATCAATGCAGCTTAACAGTAACCAGGCAATCAGTGTAGCTGTACACAGCACAATACTGAAAACGCTCAAAATATTCAAAATCAATCGGACAATTCTGATACTATTATCTCTTGCAGGATTCCAATCACATTCCGGATAGCATATCTCGTCTCCAGGCACATAAACAAAGTTATCCACACATTCTACACGCTCTATTGTATAGTTCGAGTAGTTTGAAGTGGCATTAATGGGAGGAAGGAAATTGAATATAGTGTTAGTTGCAGTTAAATTGACAGCAGTCTCTGCAAACTGTACTGCAGATACAGTTAAAGGAATTAGCATTGTTATCCATACCATTATAATGCTAATGATACTCAAACCAATACAGAACTTCTTACCTCCGAACCTTAACTTTGTATTTTTAACAACTGAAAGGATTGTTGTCTGTTTTTCTTTCTTTTTCTCATGTTTATCAAGCATGTCCAGTTCACTGCTGGTAATTCGATCATTTTTCATTGGAAAGTATTTAGCTTTATATACGTAGAGGAATCAAACTAGAACAAATATGAATTCAATTGTGTACTTTAATAGTTAGAGTCTACAATCAATGTATTTATACTCCGTTTCACTTAGTATGAGCATATCCAAATTGTAATGATCAATATCTCATTACTGGTGTTGAATGGAACCAATAATTTTGAGGATTAGGTAAGTTTACAGAATATAATATTTCAACAGATCGACATTTTTCTAAGAATTAATTATTACTCCTTTATGCAGACGTGATAAAATGGTAATGATATCAAGAGTATTTAAATAAACTTATTTATTGGCATATCACACTGTAATTGAATGTGTGATTCTGTAACAGATACTGTAATTTCGATTTCAAATTCATATTCTACACATTCGAATTCCTCAGGTTAGATGTCTTCTATTGATTTATTCATTTCCAAGGTTAAGACTCATCAAACTGTGCCACTTTGTGCCACTACCTGTCATCATGTCTAATGGTAATGGGAGTGAAAAGTGGCACAAAGTGACATAGATTGATAATAATTCAACATATAACTGAATATTTCAATAAAGGGTTTCAAACCTGAGTAATTCGAAAGTGTAGAATATAAATTTCAAATCGAAATTACAGTATCTGTTACAGTTTGATGACATTTCTCTCCATGAATAGACCCACTTTATAACTAGTTATGATGGAAAATAGTAAGGATTTCAAATACTATTGTCCGGTTAGAGCAAGGGTGCTCAAACTATGGCCCGCGGGCCACATGTGGCCCGCGAGACCATTCGCTGTGGCACGCAGATAATTCGCTTGTTTTCATTATTCATATATACACGTACAGTAGATTGACGTGCTTCAATCGTCACAGATAATAATTGTTTTTTCTAAACACCATACAGAAATAATTATAGATACTCTACAAATGTATAGCTTGAAAATTGATTAAACTAAAGCCAGAGGCAATCTATGATTTGTGGCCCGTAAGGCAGAGCCTAATTTTTAAAGTGGCCCGTAGATTTAAAAGTTTGAGCACCCCTGGGTTAGAGTATATATTATACAGTGACAGTTTAATAGATATTATGGAACAATTAATTAATTTACGTACAAAGTTAATTGCTCCATAATACCTGCAAGTAACGCTTCGCGTCTAGTCATAAAATGAGAACTCATTTTGAAATTCATACTCTATAATCAAAATAGTCAAGATAATACAAAATCATAAATACAAAAGGACATTTCAAAAATAGAGAATACAGCAAATCAAACAAGGATTTTGAGAAGATTACCTCTCCCTTAAACACCTAAACAATTTTCTCAATTGTGCCAATGTGGGATTCGGGACTAAGACAAAAAAAATCGGCAACCAAATCAAGCGAAATGTTAAAGTAGTAAATATAATACTGGATTGAGGATAAAATTCAAAAGATTTTGACTCAAACATCCTACAAGTATCCAGATCTCCAAAAGGGTTCTCTCTGTACACAGATACTGTGTCATTCAAGGTAGCATTGCTGCCAGTGGAGTTAGAAGGTAGAGTCAGTATGGGACTGTTGACAGTCATGCAGAGAATAAACGTAGCGACAAACTCGAAGTATCCGCTCGGAGTAAAACTTAAAGAAATAGAACTAATACCTTGAAAAAGCATTAGGACCATCAACACAATCCCATATACAATCAATCTCTTCTCGAGATCTGTTAATTTAAATGAGTGTCCTGTCGTTTCTTCTGATTCTAGAGATGTAATACGCAACTTCGCAACAATCACGATAGTCAATGAAATGATAATTCCGGGAACTATGAAAAAAGGCATTTCAAAGAGAATTAAATCAGACCAGCGATTGAAAGCAAAGGTTAGATTTACAGAATAAACAACAACATATGGCGTGTCTGGATTTGAAGCAATCACTATAGCAACAGGGATTATATTGAGACCAAAGCAGATGAGACATTGAATAAAAAAAACAAGTATACGTTTTCTAAAACTTTTTCTTACTTGAGGGAAAAAAACAATGAAAATGATGTTTATCAGTGAGATTACAATCCAAGATACTGTCACTAGGAATATGTAATGACTCAATGCCCCAGTCACGAAAGTAATAATCTTCCTAGAACGCACATTACTGATTGAGTAGAACATGTGTGCGAGAAGATAGGATTGCCCATCTTGAGTGGATTGACAGAAAAAGAAATCTCGAGACATGAGATCAATAGAAGCGCTAATAACTATGAGAAACAAACTACTCATCACTACCATGAACAGAGAAGTACGAGGAAGTTGGAAATCGTAATGGAAACGAAATTTCTTCCAATCAATGCAGCTTAACAGTAACCAGGCAATCAGTGTAGCTGTACACAGCACAATACTGAAAACACCCAAAATACCTAAAAACAATCGAACAATTTTGCTGCTAGTATCGCCTGAGGGATTCCAATCACATGCCGGATAGCACATCTCGTCTCTAGGTTCATAAACAAAGTTATCCACACATTCTACACGCTCTATTGTATAGTTCGAGTAGTTTGAAGTGGCATTAATGGGAGGAAGGAAATTGAAAATAGTGTTAGTTGCAGTTAAATTGACAGCAGTCTCTGCAAACTGTACTGCAGATACAGTTAAAGGAATTAGCATTGTTATCCATACCATTATAATGCTAATGATACTCAAACCAATACAGAACTTCTTACCTCCTAACCTTAACTTTGTATTTTTAACAACTGAAAGGATTGCTGTCTGTTTTTCTTTCTTTTTCTCATGTTTATCAAGCATGTCCAGTTCACTGCTGGTAATTCGATCAATTTTCATTGGAAAGTATTTAGCTTTATATACGTAGAGGAATCAAACTAGAACAAATATGAATTCAATTGTGTACTTTAATAGTTAGAGTCTACAATCAATGTATTTATACTCCGTTTCACTTAGTATGAGCATATCCAAATTGTAATTACCAATCTCTCATCACTGGTGTTGAATGGACATAATAACTTTGACGATTAGGTATGATTTTTAAGTTTTACAGAAGATAATATCTCAACAGATAGACATTTTTCTAAGAATTAATTATTACTCAATTAGGCAGACGTGATAAAATGGTAATGATATCAAGAGTATTTAACTAGAATTATTTATTGGCTAGTCATATCGCACTGTAATTGAATGTGTGATTCAAGTTATAGCATTAACACGCGAGCTTTGATCGCTTTTTATGCTGTGAATCGAGAAATATTTTTGGTCTAATAAATATTCAAATTGATCCAACTACCTCATAATCAACAAGTTGCACACTAATAATACTATCTGGTATTGCAAATACATCTGTTAATTAATACCCAAAGCATAGTTGCAAAGTAATCAAGTACCTCTCAGTAACAATTGTGCTTAAAATGCAAAATAATTATCAAAAAATCTCTAATGTAATAAATATGATTAATACTGACGCAAATATTAGCCGACCACGCAGCGAAAGGGATTAAAAAAACTCCCCCCCCGCCCCAGCTAAAAAAGTATCAATGTGAAAAATTAATTAGTTACTAAGAATTAATCTAAGTTGACTAATTCATTAAAAAATGGCAAAGAATTATAAATTATTCGAATAATTCATAATTCAAGCATGAATTAGTCAATCATAAGCAAGGTTGACTAATTCACGAATTATTCGAATAATTCATTAATTCATGAATTAGTCAACTTAGGAATTAATGTAGAATTTTGAGTAGAAATGTGGAATTTGTATTAATTTGTATTGAATTTCCACCTTTCTGATAAAAAATACAGTTTTAGTTGTCTCGAAATATACTATATATAAAGAAATTAGAATATATTTTCAAATTTTAGAAGTAATATTCATGAATCTCCGGCGAAAAAACCCCAATAAAATTAGTGTAAATATGTAGAAAATAAGGTAGATCGGCTAACCAATCTAAGATTTTCTTAACCGTTACCCAAGATTGACGGTGGTTAACCGTTAACTGAATCCAGCCTTGATTCGGTCAAGGCCCTAATGAAGGTCCGCTTCAATGATTTGGTACTATACACTGATGTCATTTCAGATGAAGAGGAGACACTCATATCTCCAATGAATTGATCTTTAGTACAATCCATTTTTTCTAGAATTGAGCACTTAACCTTAATGGATGTTTGCTTGTGCTGCGGGGCTGGCGGACATTTTGTGTCCGTCAGAGGCGTCCTTTGGACGCCTAGGCTGACATTGATTAATTAAAAGGTAGATAACATCTCTAAATATACGCCTGTCTAACTGTCATAATCGATATCACTCGAAAAATTACCAAATTTTGATTCGTAATGATGATGTCATAACAAAGTGATGTGTCATCATTTTTTATTATACGTAGTTGTATCATATGTGAAGAATATTAATATAAACATTCTATTAAACTTTCAGCCTTCTATCAAAATGGCTGAATTATAGTCGAAATACTAATGTATTTCTAAATAACTGATCCATAATGAGATTTCCTGCCATTCCTTAGTGTAGAAAACGATATTATAAAAAGTAACATGAGAAGTATTCTTAATTCTGGATAAGTCTTTGTTGAACTCATTGTGTCCATATAAATATCTGACTGCACTAATACTGATGTATGCATAAAGCATTACTGAGTTGACAAAATATAACTATTTATTATACTAATTCACTTCGTAATCCAGGCACCTAAACATTTGACAAAAACATAGTCAGACTAGTAGCAAAATGGCAACCGCTAAGGGAACGAGAGAAAATTTCAACACAATGATTGAGAAATTAAAACGTAGTGTTATCGAAACATTTGAAGAGCTATCTCAGACTTTAGAAAAAAGGAAACAAGATCTGTTATCTCGTCTATCAGCAATGAAGTCGGCATATGAAAACAATTGCCAGTTAGACGAAGCGATCGAACAACTCAGAATTGCTAAAGAGAGTGCAGTCAGTGCTATCAGGAGTAACTTGCTAGGAGAAGATCTAGACTGGGTTAAGGTAGGATTTGATGATAAAATTCGCTTGAAAGAGAAAATGAAGGTATCTTCTATCAATAACACCAATCACTTGGAATTCCTGTGTCTCTCAGATCAGATTCGTAGAGGCATAGAAGAGACTGACATAATCGAATTGATACCCGAGTATATAGGCAGAGAGAATCCGATTCTTAAAACGTGTTTAAGAGGCAGTAAGCATGGAGCGTTCCAGAACGCGCGAGGAGTTGCGATTGATAAATTCACGAATGAAGTCTACATAGCAGACAAAAGCAATCGTCGAATTCAGGTCATGAGCGCAAACGGATACTTCTTGAGGTCATTCGGAGAAGATCAATTGGGAGCAGTTCACGGCGTTTGCTTGTCTAAGACAGATGTGTTTGTAACTGATAAGGAGATGAGTTTGCTTAAATATAATAAGTCAGGGAAATACCTGAAGAAAACAGGCTCACGAGGCATAGCATTAGGTTGCTTTAGCAACATTTCAGGACTGTGCTGTGGAGATGGATTTGTTTACGTGTCAGATTATAGTGTGCAGCGGATTCAAGTATTTGATTATGAACTCTTGTTAATCAAAGACATCGCTGGAGGGGAAATACAATACCCAATTGACATCAATTTCCATTCTAATGCGATATACATCCTGTCTCAAGATCGCAATGAGATTTATTGCTACAGCAAGGATTGCCAGCGAATAAAGACAATCCTTCTTACTGGGAAAAATATGCCAATGTCCAAAGCCATATTTTTCGCTATTGATTTTCAAGGTAATTTTATCATCTCTGAAATATCCAACTCAGAAATCCGAATCTTCTCACCTACCGGAGTTCTCAAGCACACTCTAGGTCGAGGCCATCTCAAATTCCTATCTGGAATAGCACTAGACAACTCTAATGCTATAATTTGTGTGAACTATGGGATACATAATGACTGTTTTCAGAAATATTAATGAAGATACTCTCAAAGCTTTTTTAGACAGGAAATTATACTTGTTATAGGTTTTATAGATTTTTCTTAATACAATAGTATATTTCTGATATAATCTCAATGTAAAGTAAATTTGATAAGTGTACATTAATCCCGATATTGCTTAGGGATCAATTCTATTTATAGAATATACCTCACACTTTTTAGTCTGGTGGCTTAAGAACAATTTTTTGGTGAATTGTTAAAAAGTGGATAAAAGCATGGAAATTGGCACGCTTATAGTTTCAAGCCTACTGAATAACTTTAGGATGGGAAGCACTCAATACGGTAAGGGGGATCTGGGGGGTTTGCTCCCCCAGAAAATTTTTTGAATCTTAGACGCTCAAATATCTATATACAGCTATTGTTGTTACCTAGGGAAAAGAAAATCTCGGACTCTAGTGGAAGAAAAATGTCATTGAGATATATATTTAGACTCAATTGACATAATTTGGGGGTTTAGTTGTAACCTAAAAGTGTGTGTGGAGTCCTGCCATACCACAGCTTCCTCCACTGCTCCATTGTCCAGCACCACGGGCCCCACAAGCTCCAAACCTGGGGGGGGTCGCCCCCCCAGGTACCCCCACTTGGTGCCTATGATAAGCGGCACTTATGTTAGGGAGAATTGAAAAAATTAGAGTAGTTCGTTGTTAGGGAATTGCAAAATAATATTTCTCTGAATATGGTCAATCTGCCTATCAAAAGACTGGAAATTGGAAGCTGAGTACGAATAAAATAAAAAGTTGATTTGATTTAGATTGGCTAATATTTATATACAAAACCGGCGATTATTGGCGGGGCCGCAATATTTCCTTAAAGTGAAAATATTTAGTGGTTTCTATCTTAAAGTTGTTTAGGCAGCTAGAAAGTATAAATGTGCTAATTTCCATGCCTCTGTGAGATTCTTAAAAGCCCACAGCCTTGAATTATTTTATGATGACGTCATCATTTTTAAAGGCCGCCATCTTGCCCGAAATTCAAAATATTGAGTGGTTCCCATCCTCAAGTTATTCAGTAGGCTTGAAAATATAAGCGTGCCAATTTTCAAGCTTTTATCCACATTTTAACAATAACGGCTTATCCGGAAATGAGTCAGCAAAATCCATAGTCCGAATCGGGTTAAGATAAACATAACTCAGTGAGTAATCCCATTGTATTTAGATATACTTTCACACAAACAGAGATAAGTATAGTGCTGGTGTTTCCTCTTTTCTATCCATTATTTTGGGATTTACTAGAAAAGTTGTTTCAGCTCCAAAATAATGAAATTGGGGATGCGGGCGGGAGGAATTTCATTATCTATCCCATCATTTGATAACATAATTAGATTTGATAATTTGATCTATATTAGCATCTACAAACTCCGATGCACTGAAATATTAGCTACTATGTCTACCGTAAACAAGATCAACAATAATCAGTACCCTGAACCCAAAATATAATGTATACTGCCGGCAATATAGATGTTGCAGTCCAAATGTGTTTCGACGCCAAACGAATTTGGATTGCAACAATGACACTAATATTTGAAGTTGTTAAATATTGATGCAGACAGTGGAGCTGAAACAGGTTTCCAACCTTAGTGAAGAGATGGATGGAGGGATGAATGCAACGAGAAAAATCACAGAAATTTTGAAAAATGGATAGCATATATTTTTGGATAAACTCAACTCCAAAAGTTATGAGTTAGAAAAACAAAGAGTCTTGTAAAATTCACTATATTTATTTAAGTATGTGACTACAGTCGAAGTCTCTTTTTTCATGATATCGCCTAAAAAAACGACTTCGACTGTATTTATATTTTTATCATCAAAAATGGAGAGTAACTATTTTTTATAAACACTCTTATAGAAAGTATCGTGCGTCGCATTAGAGAGAATGTCAGCACTCAAAATGTAGTTCAATTTCAACCACAAATGATCCAGGTCGGGCAAGTTATGATGCCATAACTGCTCTGGGATAAGATGCCCGGCACAGACCGGTTTAATCCTGGATAAGTTATGGCAATATGACATGGCAGACATTAGATATTGAGTGTCTCTTACCTTGAGTATTGATTATCTTCTGTTGCGTATCATTCAAATCATCCCGCATCTGCTCCACCTCACTGGCACAAGATGCGATGGCGGTTTGTGAGTTGGAGAGTGTACTCTCTGCTCGGATGAAGTCCCTGGCCAGCTGTAGCCGATTCAGCTGCTCCAGCTGTGACACGCAGCGCTGGTAAGAGAGATAGGCGGCTCTCTCCGAGTGCAAGCGAGTCAGAGTCGGGTTTATCTCGCTCTCGAGGACGTCGTTGATCTCCTCCAGCTTCTGGTTCTTCTTGTCGATGGTCCTCTGAGCCGTAGACTTCTTATTCTCCCACATCCTCGTCCCGGCCGCCTCCTCTAAGAGGGACAATATCTCCGGCGGCTTCATGTTCAATACTTTCGTGATTCTCCCTTGCATGATCAAGAAGTGCGGGTTCTGGATATTCAGCTGCACAGAGGTGAACAGGTCGTGGATGCGACCGGGTGTAGCCTGCACGCCATCAATCATGTACTTGTTCCGCCCCCCAATCACCACCTGTCTCGTGATCGTGATGCTGTCCTTCCAGTGGTAGCCCATCGGACTCTGTGCCTTGTCTGTGTTGTCGAAGGTTATCGTTACGGTAGCCTTGGTTACGCCTGTCTGTCCGCTCTTGTACACCAGGTCCTGGAGGGTGCTAGCGCGTACCTGGCTCAGGTTGTTGATGCCGAGGACGAAGCAGATGGAGTCTAGAATGTTGGATTTACCGCTGCCGTTCAGACCTGTAATGGCTGTGAAGAGCGGGTCGAATTCTCCCACACTAGTCCGTTTCGCGTACGATTTGAATCCATCGATGATGATCTCTTTGATGTACATAAACGCTAGCTTCCCAGCTTTGTAAAATATTTTAAATATTCCAGGACGGATTGTAAGCAAATTATATAATTTTCGAGCAGGGACAACTCCATTAAATTGATATGGCTGGGTCAGTGGTGGGCTAAAGAAAGGTGAAGATTTATATAGGGCCCCCTACCCTAATGGCCAATAACTATAGTGCCTAGTCTAGATAAAAAGGTACCCCAGTTTTCCTCCACTTTCTAATTCAGTAACCACCTGACTCCCACATTTGCGCTGCGATACTACCAAGTAAGTACAATCCAGCGAATGCATCAGTCAGATTTATTTTGCATAATTAAGTAATAAAAAAATCTATTTTTGATTTCAGATTCGTAAACTACACATCCGAATTACTAATTTTGAAACTTTCAATACAAATACACATTCTCATGTAGAAAATTATCAACCTCTGCCACTTTGTGTCACTGATCGCCATCATATATAATGGCTGTGACTCGGGACAAGTAGCTTCAAGTATCAAATGTAGATATTTATAATTTTGGGAGTTAGTAATTGAGTTGAGGATCTCAATTATGAGTAATTAGAATGTGTAGATTAGGAATTAGAAATCAAAAATAGAGTATTCCTTAGTTTGAGCATGTATTCCTTTATGAATAGATCCACTTTAATACTATTTGTATGGAGGTTTCTGTGGTGGTCGAACACTTTTGTCCGGATACTGTCAATATATATATTTGCCACAACTACTCTAGGGATCAGAATAAACGGGGTCAGTTGGAAAATGGGCATAACTAAGTTTTGATCGCAGGATAGCATATTATGATCATTGCTTAATAGCTAGCTCAGCAGGGTGGCGTGCCCGATACTTCTGCATTATAGGCTGAACAATTCTGGATGGGCACGTGCTAACTAAAATAACCTAACTGCGCTTATGGTTGCACAAGTAGTAGCTCCCCCAGTGAGCTGTTAAAAGCAGGGTTGGCAGGTTTTGTCCACTTGGACAAAACCTAGTGGTTTTAACCAGGTTAAAACCGTCCTGTCCAAAACCTCTTGGGTGGACAAAACTGGACAAAACCTCAAAATTTAATTTAATTCATAAATTCACAGTTATATCGAAGTTTTGTCCAAGTTTTGTCCAGGTTTTGTCCAAGTGTTGTTCGTGGCTTCCATGATAAATCGAATACAAAATATAGTTATAGTAATAAACAGGAGTTAGCAAGAAAATCCATTCATTGTCCTCACTCTCTTTCCATCTTAAACTGTTTCGTACCCACTGCAATGATTTACAGTTTCCATTAGGTTTTGTCCAGTTTTGTCCGGTTTTAACCGGTTAAAACCAGGTTTTGTCCACTGCCCTGTCCAAAACCTGTTTTGGACGGACAAAACCCAACCCTGATACTTAAAAGGGATTAAATAAAATTCAGAAAGAACGGACTGAGAGCATACAGTTCAGGGGAATATGTTGAGATACAGGGTCTGTTAATTTGTTTGCCGAATCTTTCTTGTAACTAGAGGGGTATACTGACACTGTAAAATCTTGGTGCCAATTTTCAATCCATGTGTACTTGATGTGTTGTCCCAGAGCTTTTTTGTAGGTATTTTTCATAATTCGTTAGTAAACATTTCGGGCATTTCTTCGTTAAAACCAATCAGAATTGGTTAATACAAAATATACTTCGGTTATTTAAAGTTGGAGATAAAAATGCGCTTCATATTAATTTCTTTCCTTCCGTCAGTAGCATTTTTTCTTCAAAAAAATATCATGCCATAAATGGCCTAGCATAACCCATTCAGAATTAGAAACAATAATAACTTCATAAATATACGCTAAAGAGTATGGAAATATTTTCATTAGATATAATATAATACAAAAGTATATTTTAAAGCAATGATTGTTTCTAACGACTATATTTTAGATACGGGAGCCTGGCGGTCAAAGGGGGATTTATGTCCGAAATTTGATCATCTAGGATCATAACTCATGAATCTGATTTAAAATTTTTTCGAAAATGTTCAGGATTAAATTTTTGTTCATTGAAAGAATAATAAAAATGGGGAGGGGGGTTAAGAGAAAATCGCCAAAAATTGGTATTCAGTCACCTTATTAGGTATGTGAAAAACCGTAGTCAACCTTCCCAGAAAAATTGCACGAACGATTTTCTTCTTCAGTGGGAAATTCTGAGTCAGAAAAAAGTTGGTGCCATAAATTAACATAACATGTCATCATGAAAACAAATGCCCCTCCACTCATAATATAGGGCAGTGCTTTCCAAGTATGCGGAACCCTGTATAATCTCTTTTCACAATGGAGCAGTATTAAATAGCATTTGTTGTTTGAAACACCGTTTTAGGTAAAATATAAATTGATAAATACAAAATTGAGAAAATACGCTTCATTTACACCTTTAATTAAATGGCTGAGTAATCCTCAGTCCAAACATGAAAAAAACACTTTATATCCCGTGATAAGAAAAATATTATCACGAAAATCCACATTTAAAAATATTTCCGAAACCCAATTCAGGAATCAGGATGAAGAGGAAAATATCGAATTTTTGGGAATCCAAACTGGCTAAGCATATGAAAAAGAATAATGAAGATGTGAGCATCGTCCTCAATAATAAGTGCAGCGTACCCATAGAGTCAGTATTCCCACCTTTGACCGTGATGAGAGTTAAGCCAGGAGAGAACGAAGGAGGCTAGTGGCACCAATTAAATTAACTTCCTACGAAACATTCATAAGAGAGAAATTCGTGATCAGATGGCTCTTCCTTTCCATGACAATTGGCGCAAAATGGAGCGAATCCCTCTCCCGACACCTGTATAGAACAGACGGAGACTTTTGATTACAATGGAGGGTTCCGATGAGTTCACTACCAGTGTGCCATTCGAGACCACTCTGTTCTGCAAATCTAGAAAGACGCTTCCTCCGTCAGTCCACTACGTATCTTCGTCACGAGCCGCCCCAGTCAATGGACAGAGCGCCATCTCGATTATGGCAAGAAATTTCAGATCAACGATGATTTCCAAGTGCTCGGATTTTCACCCGAAAACCGAGACCTCTACTTCGGGGAAGAGATACGCCAGCGTTGGAAAACTAAAAGCCGTCCACCAACTATTCGACGGGGACGCTGCATTAGTTCGAATCTTAAGGTTGTCACTAGTTCGAATATCATAGGTTGTCATTAGTTCGACTCGGTTTTTGCTAAGGTTGTCATTAGTTCGACTCGGTTTTTGCTAAGGTTGTCATTAGTTCGACTCGGTTTTTGCTAAGGTTGTCATTAGTTCGACTCGGTTTTGCTAAGGTTGTCATTAGTTCGACTCGGTTTTGCTAGGGTTGTCATTAGTTCGACTCGATTTTATTGAGAGTAAACATTCATTAACGGAAATATGGTTGCGGAGAAAATAATCGCAGAAAGTGAAAGTAGGCATTTTAAGTTTGAAACAATGTCAAATTGACGGCGAAAGTGGTATTTTAATTTTGTGAGGTTTGGAAGCATAACAATGAGTAAATATCAATGAATTGATCATTTAGAACTAATGCCAACTCTCCCAAAACCGAGTCGAACTAATGACAACCCTACAAAAACCGAGTCGAACTAATGACAACCCTAGCAAAAACCGAGTCGAACTAATGACAACCCTAGCAAAACCGAGTCGAACTAATGACAACCTATGATATTCGAACTAGTGACAACCTTTGAAATTCGAACTAATGCATGCACCTCTATTCGACAGCCACGATGAGATTAAACAGCTCGCACTTCAACAATTTGGACGCGATTCTCACACTCATACGTTATCGCACCTCTATACACAGGTAGTTCTGTACATCATCAGGAGGCAGTTGTCGCGAATGTGCCTTTACGAGTACAGCGAAGTCCTCGTTATGTCCCACTTCAATCCGGCCATTAAGGAGTGTATTAATGCGATCGGGCTAGAAGCAAATCAGGGAATTTACGAAGGGAGTTTACCTCCGACAAGTCCATCCATCTGAAGCTCGACGTAAGTTTACGATTGTGAGTGACTCAGTCTAATGCACGCGTTTATAAAAGTTGAGGATTTCGGTGTCCACGTGAAGGTGTGGACGTTCCAACATCTGACCATTCCTGAGTATATGGCGGCCGTTTCCATTTGTAATAATCTCTGGCGCAAACAATGTTACATCATTCGCTATTTCACAACTTCCAGCAAGCTCCTCGCCATATACAAAATGGTGATTCGCTTCGTGAGTGGCATTCTAATGCACGACGCAGGTTTCATAGCGTCCGTTCTCTGTCGACATGTTCTCCCAGTTCCATTGTCACTCCATAATGCACCTATGCACTATCAGCTATATTCTGGCACTACAGTTTTAATGGTTCAGACTGGAAGGAATTCACTCAATAATTCCTTTTCATATGCACAGTCATTTTTGAAACAAACTCGTAATTCCATCCTTAGCACTTCCCTTTTTTTCAAGAGATTTCCTATCCTCTCTGTCTCTGTTTCCTTGACACCATTTCTCCAAACGAATGGCATTGCTTGATGAAATCCCTGGATTATGTTCGAAATTTCCAATTAATACTAATTCAATCTGCATACGTCGCCACCACCCAGTTCAACTCTCTCCTAAATCAGCTAGCCACTTGAAGCGTCCTTTACTTAGCTCTAGCCTAATGATAAAGATTACACTGACATTCATTCGTTTACAGTATTCAAGCTACTGCCACTCTACCACCTGACTCTAGAGTCAGCATTAGCTTGCGGAATTGTGACCTATCAGCCTATTAAACTTCTCTACGTCTATTCTCCTCCACCAACCCATTAACTGGGAGTTTGCAGTTATACAAATCCGAAATGAACCAACAGCTGTTAGAGTAATAAACCAATCAATTCTCTTCAATAATATTACAAAGTATTACTGAGCAAGATTAATGATATCCATATAAGGATTATATTCTCAATATGTTTGAAACTTAATACGTAACTTGAAAATCGAAAGTGATTAAAAAAACTTTCAATGAATAAATGTTTATCATTTACCTTGATAACTTAAAACTCCCGGATGGCTTGGGGTTTTTTCTAATTTTTATGGCTTCCCCACCCAAAATGGCTTAAACCGTAAATGACGCGACACATTCCAGGGGCAACGGAGGGTTTTAAATATTTATATGGGGGCAAGTGACGATGACTCATCATAAAAACCCATAATATTGAATTTGCATTATAATGCTATACAATGATTCCCAAAATATTTCCTCAAAATATCAGAATTTTTCACACCCTCGAAAGGTGTTAAAAATGGAATAACTGGAAAACGAGAAGAGATTAGGTTACTTGAGATCTAAGTTGACTAATTCATGAATTGAATAATTCGAATAATTCATAATTCATCAAGCCTGAGAAGAATTATTCAAAATTGAAAGTTTTTTACAGGAAAATATCATGAATTATATGAATGAATTTTTCGAATGATTAATAATTCAGGATTCTGAATTATCGGAATTATTCATAATTCCTGAATTATGAATTATTCGAATAATTCATATTTCAGAAATTATGAATTATTCGAATTATTCATTAATTCATGAATTTGTCAACTTAGCTTATGATTGACTAATTCATGCTTGAATTATGAATTATTCGAATAATTCATAATTCTTTGCCACTTTTTAATGAATTAGTCAACTTAGCTTGAGATTAATTGTTCATAGGCATTGAAACACCTTTCTATGTAAGAAATTTTCATGATCAGGAGAAAATGACTCATCAATAATTCTATCATGTCAAAAAATATCGGAGATATCCCAGTTTGCCTCCTTTATCAAGCAGTCGCCAGCCAGAGATCCCATAAAAGCGCCGGATATCAAGTGGGTATAGTCTGGCTCAGATATTGCTCAAACAAGTTCCACTGTGCCAGACTATACTCAAGCCCTATGAGAGGGGGCCAGCAGGGCCATTTGGCCCGGGCCTCCTCACATTCCAAGGTCTCACAAAAATAGACAGGATTCATTATAATAATTAATTTTATATTCTATTTTACAATATTTGGATTAGGTAGTGCTCTTGTTAACCCATAATAATAACTGTATTTTCAACATTCAGTGAAAACCCAGTATGATTTGATTATATTGAACGGACATATACTATACAGTAGAACTCGGTTAGTACGTACTCGGATAATACGTTCTTCGGTTTAGTAAGTACTCATTTCTCTGAACCAAAATCCATCTATAATATTTCTATGTAGTACAAACTCGGTTAGTACTTACGGATAGTACGTACTAATAATTCCTTCCCGAAGGGGTACGTCTTATCCGAGTTCTACCGTACTTTATTAGATATTATACGGGTTGCAATCCAAATGAATTGCTTCAAGAAATACTCGAACTTGGGCTATCTGCAATGTTTCCAAATACCATAATTGCACTACGTATTTTTGTTAGTTTGCCTTCATCAGTAGCTTCAGGGGAACGCACCTTCAATGTTTTGAAGCAATTTAAAAATTACCACCGTTCAACTATGGGACAAGAGCGTTTAAATGGGCTGGCCATGCTTTATATCAATTATGATATTAAACGAAGATTATATTTTACCTCATTAATTAATTGATGCATTCGCACAGAAAAGGGCTAGAAAAGCATTTATCAATTAAAACTCGTTTGTATTCACATAATTACACTTCTATTATCGTATAATATTTATCACTTCTCATGTTTTCATTTATTGGAATTGTAGTCGATTCTAGTAAATTCTAGCAGTGTCTGATTCTCTCAGAGGCCCTGACTATACTCACTTGGTATCCGGCGCTTTTGTGGGATCTCTAGGTGGCGACGGCTTGATAAAGGTGGAGGCAAACTGGGGTGTCTTAATGATATTTTTTATTGTTGAAAAATTATAGTTGTAGGATTTCTAAACCCTGCGAATCGTTCGAAAGGAGACAAAATTACATTGAATTTTTATAAAATCGCTATACTTGATAGTAAAAACAAATAATACTTTTCTTCTTTTTATTGCAAATTTTACTTGCATATGTTACTTTTTTCAAGTTATTTAACAAACCCAGACATTAAAGAGAAACTGGATATTGTAATTTACATTTAATAGCATGCTTTAATAAATAAAAATACACTTTATATGGAAAAATTTATAATCAAATAGAATTACAGAATAGTATTATTAGACAAATATATACTTGTATCTATAGAAATATAACTTGCCTTATCACAATCATATGTATTATAAGCCTTTATTATATATATACAAATAATAGTAATGGATCTCAGTTATTCCTCTGATATGCTGCGTTTTGACGTTGAAGCAGTAGAGTAATCAGACTTGGATTGGAAAATATATTATTATATCTGAAACGGTATTTTTCCTTCAATCTAATGTAGAGTTGTCCCAAACTTAATATAATGTATGGAAAAATAAAAAACAAACATCCGATATTGGCTAATATGCTTCTAATGATATTACAGCAGTCTTCGAGATAGTTGATAACTATGTGTAATATATACGGTACGTTTGGCAACAGAGATTCTAGGACATTGACTTGTGGTGCGATTGATAGAATTATAAATACAATGACATAGCAGGAGATAAAAATCGCGATTGTTATGGAAGTCAGTTTAAAACTTCTGTGAACTTGTCTGTAGTAATTTCTCACCCACTTCTCTCTGTATTCATGATGTTGTGAATCGAAATATCGTTTGTAGAGACAGCGGTTTAACTTGATTGAAGTTCTTATATACACAATATACTCTGTGATTAATAGAATTGGGTAGATAATCTTTTGTATTAAGATTGAATACTTGAAAATTCCTAATCCGAATATGACTGCACTTGCACAGCAAAAATATATTAACTTATGCTTTAACCGAAAATTTTCTTCAAAATAGCTATAATGACTGTGTAAGTATTGTGTTGTTATTCTTACTAAGATCAGTAGAGAGAGAAAACAAGTAAAAGTCGAAGAGTTAATCACTCTGAATGTCATATATTTATTTGCATGTACCTGATTGTACCCAACATATCGCATATCACGAAATGATAATGATGGCTTTTGTCCAGATTCTAAGCTTTTTCCAATCAGATATTGTAATGCCAGATTGAGCATAAGGACATTTTCACATGTACAAATAGCCAGCAAAAGAAAATTTTTATTTCTATTCATTTGATAATTCCTCTTTCGAAATTTCCCATAATCAGGTGTTGATAATTTCAGTTTGTGTATTTTTGAGATGATCAATTTAAGAATTAGGTATATTCCCCACAATGTAGACAGCAAGATTGTTATCAGTATCTCGAATGTTATGAACACACTTGTTATGTTGCCTAGATCAACCGTAATATTATGAAATAATCGTGGGATAGACTTTGAGCCAAGATGTGTAATGATAATGGGATACATTTTTTCGATGAAATGCAAATTTGTGGATTTTTGATTCTGTTCTTAAACAATACTTATATTTAAACTTTTTTTAATATGCTTATCGAGTATGTGACAATGAAGATTACAGTAGGGAGTTTAGGTTCATTTCTAGTAGACAATTCCTTATTCTATTTGTCCAATTTGATAATACTATCAATTTAGACTTTATATTGTTAGCATCTGTGCATTACCTATTTTGTAAGTAATTGTGTAATTTGATGAAAAATAATTACAGTTGTTAGGGAAGTTTTTAAAAGTATACATATCTCATCATTTTATTTTTTCCGCTGATTTTTCGTGCGATATCGATTATAGCAGAAGGACAGACGTATTTAGAGATGTCACCAGGGTTGGGTTTTGTCCTGTTGGACGGACAGTGGGAAAAACCCGGTTTTTACCGGTCAAAACTGGTCAAAACCGGTCAATACTGGTCAATACTATATCCTTGGATAATAAGAAACTGAAAACGTATAAAATTTGTTAAGATATCTTATTATGAGTTGGTAATATGCTATTGGCACTGGTTTACAATGAAAAAAGAAGTGATAAATGTGTGTTTTCAAACAATTAAATTTAATAAAGTATACATACATATGTTTTTAATAAAGGAGTATAATTATCGAAAGCATTTGTGATATTATTTAAATTGAATACTATCTCGCAGATTGTTTATCTTACTTGAATTGACCAATTTGAAATGGCACAAGGAGGAAGGCCCATTGATTAAGTGTGGAATTTTTTTCTTTCTACATATATTCTTCAACAATTATGTATTCAGCATATTTATATACATCTTATTAAAATATACAAGTAAGAACTAACATGCATTAGTACTATAATTAGGTTTTGACCAGTTTTGACCAGTTTTGTCCAGTCAGGAGGTTTTGGACAGGACGGTTTTTACCACATGGACAAAACCTGCCAACCCTGGATGTTACCTCCCTTTGTAATTAATCAATGTAACCCCAGGGGCCTTATTCACTAAGAAAACTTAAGATTTGCTTAACTTTATATAACTTTATATAGTGGAAATTTTGAAGAGTTGCATTACGATTTGGGTAAATAGATGTTCAATGATACCAATAGAAACATGAACTACCTAAATACTGGAAATATTCCAAAAAACTCTCGAAATATTCGTGATGTCATACTTAAGTATTATGACGTCATACTTAACTTAAAATATTACGTAACTTTCTGAAAATTTTAACAAATGAGTCAAAATTTGTCAAGCATTTCAATTGTACCACTTAAAATTAATAGAGTATGCAATCTATTCGAATTCTTTAAAAATCTCTTCTAATTTTGAAGATTCAAAAGTTAAGCAAATCTTAAGTTTTCTTAGTGAATAAGGCCCCAGGTACCTAAAGTGTCCGCCAGCCGCGAAGCGCAAGCAAGCGAAGCGCGCTTGTTATTATTGAAATGACATGGTATAATCCCTTGCTAAGAAGCCATCTGTAACTGTTGATCCAAAACTGAGACATACTTAATACATTGGATATATTTTGATTGATGAATAATTTTCTTGTGGACAGCTTATACTAGAGCGTTCAATAAGTCTTGCGGGTCATGGTATATTTCGCAGACTATAATAGTAAACAAATCAGTTTTCATCTATAACACAACCTTATATCCAGCGGTGTTTTGCCAAAAATAGAAGTGGGGGGGCGCTTCCTCGAGCACTGGTTGAAAACCCCCCAAGCGAAAAAAGTGGGGGGCTGCGCCCCCCCCAAAACACCACTGCTTATATCTTAGCTTGATATACTGAAAATTACAAATTTCTGATCAATTTATTCACACATCATTTCAATATACTGGTAAAATTATGGCTTCCAAGGATGACAATTTTAATCTGAAATGGAGAGCTTACATTGAGTTTTGCACAAAACTCTGCATCCAGCCGGTACTCATCTACAACGAGTTGCAGGAGGTATTGTGCATGGACTGCCCTTCCAGATCAACGGTAGAGCGATGGGCTGCACGATTTCAGTCTGGAAATACAGACGTGTCAGATCTACCTCGATCTGGGAGACCGGTGTCCATCAGCACCCCAGAGAATGTTGCTCTAATCGAGAGCAAAGTCAGGGAAGATAAGTGTATAACAATCGAGCAGTTAGAGCAGAGTATGGGGATTTCATCGGGGGCCATTCATTCCATTCTGACTACTCAGCTTGGTTTCCGATCCATTTGCGGTAAGTGGGTCCCACATAACCTCGGCGATCAACAAAAGCTCGCACGTGTAAAGACTGCCAAGAAACTCCTGGAAACCTATGACGGTTGTGATCCTAGACGCCTAGCTGAAGTTATAACCGGGGATGAGACTTGAGTCTATTATTCAACCCCTTACAGCAAGTATAAAATGCGATCATGGGTGAGAGGGGACGAAAGACCGGCCCAAATTCCTAGGCCCGACTTCAGAAAACCGAAGGTCATGTACACGATCTTCTTCAATAGTAGTGGAATAGTCTTGCAAATACCTTCTGAAAATGGTAAAACAGTAAACGCAACGTTTTTTACAGAGAAAGTACTTCCAAACCTAATAAAAAACGTGGAAGAGCTCCGTCTCAAGGCTAAAATGAGGGGAATAAAATTATTGATAGATAATGCTAGCTCCCATACAGCTAAGCTCACTAAAAATTTCTTGGAATCGGAGGGGTTAGATTTACTTCTCCACCCACCCTACTCACCAGACCTAGCTCCCTGTGATTTTTGGCTATTCCCCAAGCTCAAAATCTACCTTCAAGGAAGGGAATTTGAGTCGAAACAAACCCTCGGGTCGGCCCTGTACCACTTCTTCAAATCCATCCCCGAAGAAGAGTACATAAATGCATTCATAAAGTGGGTGGAAAGATTGAAACGCTGTGTAGAAGTAGGAGGGGGGTATTTCGAATAAATAATACATTGAAACATATTCTATGACATTTATTTAAAATTTTATGGTATGACCCGCAAGACTTTTTGAATGCCCTAGTAATTGAGCAACACAACAATGTTACAATGATATTTACATGTGTAACAATAAATTCTCATTCAGTGCCCCCTTCCTCTCCAGCGCCCCCCTGAGGCAAGCAAACGCCCCCGTTGGGAACCACGGGTATAAACGCACCTAAATTATTTTTAGCCAACATAGACCACAGTTTATCAACTCACGAATCTCAGGTTACTAAATATATGTATAGGCATCAGTAACACTGAGTACTGCTACTGAGTTAGTACTGAGAAGATTCAATACACTTTAGCTGAATTTATATTATCATCTGTTCGGATTTACTGTCACATCAGGTAACCAATGATAGCACAGCACAACTCTGGCTATCCGAAGTTTAGAATAACTCTAATGCTATGTAACTTAAAGATTGATTCTCGGTTGTTCAAAGTTTTTTTTGCTTCAGGCTATTCGGATAATCTTGGGTTTACTCAACTGCCCTAATTTTTAGAAGGAATATAGAGTAACAGGGCAATGGTAATATACGTCTGGTCCAATTTTATGCGAACCAGTAGCGGTTCCACGGGGGGGGCAGGGGAAGGGGGCAGGATCCCCCCCAAATAAAGGTATTAAGTTGAATTCTACCTTATAACTCGAATTCTAGTTGAATTCTACCTTATAAGATGTCTCGATTTTTTTGTTAAGCAGCATTTAAGATGACTAAAGGTTTATAAACACGAATTATTATATTTAGTTTACAAAGCGTATTTAGTATTCATTAACGCGGTCTTCTCATCCTAGAACAGTCAAATTTAAGTTGACCTGTCAGGCCAAATTTTGTCCGGAAATCGGGGGACCAGTTGTGGTCGCCAAAATTGGTCCGGGATCCAATTTTGGCTGCCAAAACTGGTTACCCCTAGCTAAATTTGGTGCCCCTCGGACCAATTTTGGCAGCCGAATTTGGTCCGAGAGACCAGTTTGGGCTGCCAAAATTAGTCGGGAGACCAGTTTAGCTGCCAAATTTGGTTCGAGGGATCAGTTTTGGTTGCTAATTTGGTCCGGGGGATCAGTTTTGACTGCCATATTTATTCCGGGGATCAGTTTTGGTTGTTAAATGTGGTCCTCACTTCTATATCTTTCATTTACTCATTATGATGTCATATCACCTGTTGTGTGATGTGGTGTTCTCTACGTTCATATTATGTTCTCGTAGAATACTTATTTTTAGTAAACCTAAGTCGTGGTGACAACTCTAATATACAGTATACACTAGTTCGGTGATAATCATTGGCTAATCCCATGGCCTACTAAATATAAAACAAACAGTAACTTGTGGATTTTGGACTAGGGATGCGGTAGGAGATGGTTGAACAAATACATGATCTGACTAAAGTCAGTAGCCACACCCCCCATCTCAATCTTAAATAAGCGTTTCACCTGTTTATCATATTCTGATTATACTATGATGATGTCATGATGAAAGGTCAAAATAATATACAATCTGACCTGGCCAAACGATTGTTTATGGTCGATATACTATACATTGATAGTATATTTGATGTGTCTATCTCAATCTTAATTAACCGTTTCACCTATTTTTCATCTTCTGATTTGAATGTGATGACGTCATAATGAGTTAATAAAAAGTGATAGACTTGATCTAACTAGGTCAAACGATTATTTCGGGTGGATATATTATACATTGATAATACATGTTCTGTCTATACATCGATTATAAATAGCAATTTTTATTGATTTTAAATTTAGGACCCTCTGTAGTCGTAGGGTATGTAATAGACTTTTGCATAACTCATGGGGAAATTTGGGGAGTGTCTGGAATTTTCAATAGAGTGAAACAACATATTTAATCACTAAAATTTAGGTTCCCAAAATATCTCTGAATGCTATCTCATAGTTCCGGTTTGACTTCAGGTGTTAGTTTCAGCTCCATTTTTGAGACCGAAAATGCACTCAAATCAAATTGGGCCCGCGATTTTTGAACTCTACACATTTTAAACTACTGACAAGATAAATTTTGGACCAATCAGGCATAAAATGACAAATCTATATTGGTTGAAAGTGTTTCAGTGACTGCGAAAATGTACCCTTCCCCATTCTCAATTTTGTACCATAATCGCAAGATATCACACCTAAATAGTATCATTCAAATAAGAGTTATTGAAGTGGACATATGATTGTGTAAGAGCCCCCATAGACGGGATAAGGGCTGGGCGTAGTCATGGGGCCTGGCCCCCCCAAAACTTTCACTCAGGCCCCCCAAAATAAATAAATCACTTTGAAATTTGAAATTTGATCTAAATAATGCCCCCCCTAAAATATATTCAGCCCCCCCAAATAATATTTGGTCGCTACGCCCATGGATAGGGGCGTGACACCTTCCTGAGATGATGCACATGCGATACATATCAGGAAGATCAAAGCACATCCCATTCCGCCTGTAAGTGCCTTTTAGACTAATATTTAACATACTATTTAATATTCAGATCATTAGTCCCAATATTATTGATTAACAAACATCCAATCAGATGGCTGGTAGGATACTTGGTTCTATCACATCCTTTTTTCTGCCTAAAAAATCTTCTCATGACCCAACATCATCAGATATAGATAATGAGAAAGGAGAATCACTAAAAGATAAACTTTTCCATTTGGACCTGACTGAAAAAAGTGTAGAATTCGTAATGGAACGAGGGCAAGACTTTTTAGATTATCCAAATGAATTGGCAGAAAGATTATCAATAAAATTCAGTGTTGCTAAAGAGGCTTTAGATGAATTAAAGGCATATAAGATCAGCCAAGTTTCAAAAGAAGAGATTGAGAAATTTAAAATGTTGCTCAAAGAAAATCCACAGAAAAGTCTCAAGCAAATAGCCTTATCACATGAAATAAACGGAGATGTTGTCTCAGCCTACTTAGCGTATTCAGAAACAATTCCGTTAACTGAATCTGAAAAATTGGACATAAAAGAACATTTAGACGCTGGTTCTCCAATAACAAAAATTGCAGAAGATTTGAAAATATCTCAAAAGAAGATTAATGAATATGTTGAGAACAAATTCATATTATTCAATGGAAAAGATGGAGAGGAAGTTTTAGCGATCATTACTAAACACTTTGGGAAGGATCCAATTGTTAAACTGAGAGAAATGATCGCGAAGAAAGACATGTATCTACAAGAAAAGATTTGTTTCAAACTACTTGAAAAGGATGAAAGAGAACACGGAGCTGTCAAGGATTACTTCATGAAATTCGAAGAATCACAAAACTTTTTCAGAATCGAGACATTAAGCAATGAAGCTAAGACATGCATTAGAGCAAGCAGTCTTGACAATACAAAAGAACTCAACGTAAAACTAAACATAATGGAGAGAGTAATTAAAGATTATTTCTTACAGTACTCCCCAGACCAACAACTCATGGTTTATTGTACAAAGAAACAATTCATACGAATTCAAGATTTAAAGTCAAAATTCTTGACAGGCATGCAAATATCACATACTACATACAGAATGATCATTTCAGACTCCTCTGAAACTTTAATACAGAACGCGAAGAATTTGGTTGGATCACCAAAGAAGGTATTTGATGAACTTTTGCCTCTGGCATTTTATTATCTGAAGTGCAGTTTACCATTAGAAGAAATCACACAGATAATCGATAGCATAACCAAGATATCTCTAACTACACTGGACATCTTCCACTTAATCTTTCAAATGTCAGATCCCGTAGTCAGAGGTCTCTGTGTAGAACATTATTCGTTCAGTAATCCAGTTCCATTCTACTATCCAATTCTCGATCCCTATCCTCAAGAACGAACATCTTGTCATTTCGAAATCTGTAAAGAACTCTGGTACTCTCTTCAACAGTTCAGTGGTTTAGTTTCATTTGGGTTAGGATGGGCTTCTTGGAATCCAATCGGAAAATCCCATCTACTGGATTTAATGTTTCAAACTGATTTTGTTAAGGGAAGTCCTCAGGACAGTTCATTCCATTTAGGTTCCATCGATATTCAGATGACAAAAAATCTCTTTGGGGAAAGAGTTATTGGGGAATCAACTCAATGGGCATACATAGATTGTCACGGGTGCACAGATGTCAAAGTCATTTATGATATTTGTCAAAACCTAGATATAGCATTAATTCATGTCAGCTATTCTGACTATAGAGAGAACTATTTTAAGATGGTACAAAACATAAATACAATCACAGTCAACACTAAGCATGTCTATGTATTTGTTCGAGATTGTGTGGAAAATGATCTAAGGACAGAACAAGTTGCATTAGATCGTAATAATGCTACCTTCATTTTCATTCCCTATCTATTCAACCGTGCTAAGAAAATATTAGTAGATTTGAGAGACATTGGATATAAAATATTACATTCCAAAGGTACTAGCCCAAAATTAGTTGCCAGTAATTTCCTGGAAAACATGATCACTCGATATGGTTGCTGGGACAATATGAAAGTAGAGAGAGAATCGATTGAAAGTGTATTGAATATAATCCTTACAAACATCCAGGATAAAAGTGAAGTGGATTTCTCATCCCTAAGTTATTATCCACATTTTGTTGGATACATGCGTTGCTATTATGAAGCTTCTAGCCAAACGGACCAAAAGATTATCGACGAGTTAAACGAAAAATGTGAGCTTATCTATAATCATATTAGAAAGGCAAAAATAAGTGCAATCGTATGGCAATTCAATAAAATTCTAAGTCAGGAAAATTCAGCGCTCATTTTGTGGAAATTGTCACAAGAACTATCCAAGCAGAAAATCCCGGCAAGACACAAAGCGCATTCCACTTTAGAAATTCTCTGGAGAGAAGCATTGCTGTCATCAAAATATAATCTCAACATTGATAAAGGTATAGCAATGAGTAAGTATTCCGAAACGTTTTCATCAAATTTTAGTGACCATGTGGAGAGAGGAGAACCTTTCGAGTTAATCGATGGAGATAACCTCAGATTCTTTAATCAAGACATTAATGTTTTGCTGCATAAATTTTATGAAAAGGAATTTCATCAAATGACCAAAATTACAAATAAAAAACGACCACCCATAGTAGTGAGCATATTTGGACCTCAGAGTTCTGGGAAGTCTACGCTACTGAACTACTGCTTCGGTTGTAAGTTCTTGACTAGTGCTGGCAGGTGCACCAAAGGAATATATGCATCTCTTTCAAAGCTCAGTCAACCAATCAACAATTCTGATCATTTCCTCATTCTCGATACAGAAGGACTGGATGCAATTGAAAAAGGAAAAACCCTTCAGGATACTTCTTGCATTCACTTTGATAGAACAATGGTGTTGTTTTGTTTAGCAGTGTCTCAAGTTGCTATCATTAATGTGAAAGGTGATCTCGGAGAAGAAATGCGGAATCTTTTACAAATATGTGCTTACTCCCTCAACAAATTGAAAGTAAGCAAGGTAGCAGCTCCTAAGATATTCTTCGTTCTCAATCAACAAGCAGATCCAGATCCAGATAAACATTTCAATACAATTAATACTCTTTTGGAGAAATTGAATAACGAGTCGTATCTGATGGATGCGGAAGGATTGAAAATTTCAGATTTAATCCAGGTATCAAGGGAAAATTTGTTTGTCCTTCAGTCAGCTTTCAACTCACAATCTCTGAATACTCAGATAACCAAGGTTTTTGACTCGGAATTATGCAAGTTATACCCAACAGATGTTTTTGCCAAAAAATGTGCTGATTTGCGTATGTCCATCATTCACCAACTAAGAAATGATGCCTCAGATAATGAATCACCATTCAACACAATGAGTGAATGGTTGGAAATGTCAGGTATTATTTGGGACACTATCGTCAAATACCAAGACATAGTAAAGTACAGAAATGTTGAAGAGCTGAAGTGTAGCAACAAACTCAGTAAAATTATAAGGGATTTAATGAAAAGTACAATACTCTTTAATAAAGAAGAATATCAAGTAATTACAGAAAAATTGATTGATACCATTAAGGCCATTACCAAGCCAAGTTCTCCAAAAGTAATATTAGAAAATGTAAAGGGAGAGTTGGACGACAAATTCAAAGAATATCAGGAGGAAGCTCTCAAAGACTTTGCAGAACAATGTCAAACTGATCCTTTACTCAAGAAAATGGATTATATGTGTGATGAAGCTAAATCAAACTTGAGAAGGCTGATCTACATGGAGAAAAAGACTTATGAAGATAAACTCAAATTTGAAATCAAAGCTAGGCTGATTGAAATAAAGTTAACAGAGAAAATGAAAAATTTTCAAGAAGCTATTGAGAAGAATGCTGATAGATATTTGGAGTTAAACATTGAGGAACAAAATGGAGAATTTAAAAAAATCTGGACTAGTTGCTTCATTGATGACACAAAAGAAGAAGAAGAAGCTGACCTTGAAGAAAGATTTGATGACTTGTACTCTGTATTCAGGATGGAATCAAAAACAATGGAGAATAAGAGAACCATTTATGATTTTTTTCGTAAATTCAAATTTAACATGAATCAAATAATAGAGGAACTTAACAAAGAAATACTTTCAAAGTTTTGTGATGAGATTGATATCTTTCCAGGAGCCGAACAGTTTTTATATCCTTGGAGAGAGAACAGAGAACCTCTAAAGGATATGACACCATACCCAGGGAGATTAAAGTGTGAATACTTATCTAAAGAGTCATTGTACATTACGAAAGTTCTGGAAAATAAATCTAATATAGTTTTTCGAAAATATATTCCCCAGGAATGTTATCCATTGGTCAGATATTGTTCAGGTCACTACAACCATCCTGATATAATTTGGAATACTAGAAAGAGAAAGCAAATACTTTTGTTAGCTTCCAAACTAAAAGATCCAAATGATCCTGACAGAAGCACATGGGAAAAACTTATTACTGACATTTCTGAACGTGTGCAAGAATTTATTAAAAAAACTCCGACAATTTCCCACTCAACAGTGAAGGAAATTGTTGATTACTTGTGCCGCATCTGCAAAGTTGTTAACTATGAAATTAATTTTATCGAAGCTAAATTGACAAATGCAGCTGAGAGGAAAATATCGACATATGCATTCGCTTTGGCATTCAGGTTTATTCTGGAAACCAAATTTATAATACAAAAAGACGACAAATCAAACGAAAAGAAAAGAAAAGAAAATGACCTCGGTTACTTTTTACAAAAAGTTAAAAATCGAAAGTCAGCCAGAGGAAACTGGGACCGCAAGGATATGAGAAATGGTGATCTGACAATGGCGAAAAAGTTCGCCGGAGATTTCCTATCTGCTGTTTGGAGAGGAGTTAATACAGCATGTAAACGGAGCATCAATGAAAATTATTTCGATATGGAAGCTGACAAGCTTTCACACAAAAGTATCTTGCTAATTGCAAATGAAAAAATGACACAAGAACTCTATCAGGAAGAGAAAAGTGCTGATATTTTTCAATCGAATGTTTTACCTTTTCAAAGCCTTTCAAGCAAACTCCCTAAAGAACTTTCTCATTCTAACAAATCGATTGATGAAAATAATTTCGTTGTTCAGTTCATATGCAATTGGACTCATACTCTGGAAACAATATTTCAGGAAGAATGGGGAAATGTTGCAGGTGAATTCTATCACAGTATTGTTGGAAATATGGAAGAAACGTTCATTAAACAAAAAGCAATAGTTGAAGATGTCCTAAAGGAATTTTTAAAAGAACTTGAAGGAATGTGTACAGAAAAAGATCGACTCCTTGAGGTTGGAACAGATTCGGATAGCAACTTTGAAGTAGCTAAAGGAGCAGCAACAGAAGAATCTGCTTCTGATACAGATCCTAAAACAAGAGAAGCACCGTTTAAGGCAATGGTACTATTTCTGGAAAAGTACCTCAATCCCAAAGTGAGTCCAGAAGAATTCAATCAATTCTTCACTACCGGCTTTGAAGTAGATGGTGTGAAAATGATAAGGCATCATGACACATACGTACTATTTGAAAAACCACATGATCCAGCTAAAGAACTGGATGAAGATATTTTTCAAAAGTTATCAAATTCAAATATGTTCACTGGTACTGAGACAATATTCAACATCAATGTATACGTACAGGAATTCTTGCGTACTTTAACTAACTATGAATATCTGGTGACTGGGACTGAATATGAACAAATGTTAAAAGACACAAAAGAAAAGTTTGAAGCACATATCATCAACTGTCCATCTAAATGTCCTAGTTGCGGTAAATTATGTGAGAAAGAAATTCATTCACAAGAGGGGAAGTGTCAAATAATGACAGGTCATCAGTTCTGCTCAATGGGAGGAGATGTCTGGAATACTAATAAAAATAGAACTGCGATATTGTTAATGTGTGATGACTTCAACGATGATACACCGGTGCTGATTCCAGGACAGAACATGAAGTGGTGGGAGTTCAAAGAGAAGTGCGGAGATCAGTGGGACTGGACTCTTCCTACAGAAGAAGAATACGAAACTTTACAAGAAGAAAACCGCGACAGAATGGAAAAGATCTGGAAAAAATACGGAAAGAAAATACTAAAATACTACGAGAATAGAGGTACACAGATTACCTACATCCCTTACACCTCTCCTGAGGAGATATACGAATCCTTATTTACACTCAAATATTACGTCTGTATTGTTATTGATGGGACCGATCTGATGATCTATTCTATAAATCATCTTAAAAATTGGGTTTCAGAATTCATGAAAGATGCTGCACTTGGGGGAACACCGTATTTTAAGGTTATCATTTATCACGGACATGCAGTTCGTGGAAAGGAATGTGTAGAAAAATATCCGAATAATTTCGAATTTACCACTGACACCGAGGATATACAATCTTTCGTGGACGGTATCACCATATATGGCGGTGATAGAAATGAATCAGCAATGTTGCATGGTTTAGCTACAGCAACTACAGAAAGCGATTGGAAATCAGGATATGGTATTAGAAACGTAATATTCCACATTTATATTGAACCTACACAAGGATATTTTGATATTTTTACCGCGACAGGAAAATGTGAAAAGAGTTGTCCTTTCAACTGGAACAGAGACATCAGTGATAAGATAGATGAACTGGATGTTGATTACCGCTCTATGCATTTAATTAATTATACTCACCCAGATTTTAAATGCAACTCAAAGCCTGTTGGTTACAATATTCCCTCTGAATACACTCTCAACTCAGGGAAGAAGTCTAAACCCAAAGACGACATTCTCATCAATTATCAGGCGGACGATTGAATTTGTTAGTCTTGTATACAGTGTTAGGTACTGTATATTATCATTAGTAACTATAGGTGTAGTAGTAAGTTCCTAACTTTCCGTATCTCTGAACTCATAGGATACCCCTCTGTTAGTATGCGTAGGACTCTAGGCTTAACATTACCGTGTGATGTAGGATATTCGTTGATGTACATATTGGTTATTTATATTCTTTTACAACATTTATTTCAACTTATGGGATTGATTGCTTCGATTATAATATTCTATCTGTGCATAGGATTTCCACTCATTTAACACCTATAATTATCCACGGTTACCTCATCTCCCACAGTAGGGACTGAAGGTGAGGATTTGGCATTATTTACTATAAGTCTATTGTTCTGAAGTACAATGGAGTTCAACTAATAGAGGATTCCCCACATAGGAAGAACTTGTTATAGCTTATTATTTATTGTAGAGCTGTTTTATAAAAAGTCCCTCCGGATTCGATTACTCTGATATATTGTATACGTATATCTGCTGGTAATACATTTCCTTGCTTATGGAGTTATCCTGCAATAGAAGGTAGATATTTTCAATGTTATGAAAGGTATGAGGATACTACTTCATCCATGGTCCAAATATTTGCGATTGCCATTGCCTTAGTGTTTAGAATGCTATGGTTGATAGTATGTTATTGGGCTTGAGAATACAAAATATCCATGGTGGAAACATTTTTTACGCAGCATAGCAATTGATAATAGACAAACATAATTATGGGGGTAGTTCAGACGTTATGTAACGCAGAAATCCAACCCAATATATTATTCTCCTAAAAGCCTGTACTGACACGATTTAATAGTTTACATTACTTTTAAGTTTATTCCAGGATGACAGAAAAATTTCCGCTAAAAATTATTATATCATTTTGATTATTTATAAGATAAATAGTTACAATTTTTGCATTACGGAAATATGTAAGAAAAAATAAATGTTTTAGTTCTTAATATGTTTCATAAGGATTTTAACGGAGCAATTACTTAATTCTGGTTTATTTATAGATCTTAATGATCGTATTCTATCAAGTTACAATATACTATGATTATGTACGTATAGTTTACTTTGATCACCAAATATTAACTATAAAAATTCAAATAATTTGGAGATGATTTAGTGATCCCGTTAGGTAGTAGGCTGTCTGTAATGATTTATCCGGTTTGGGGCTTAAAATTGCAAAAGGCACTTCTGATAGGCAGATAAACTAGCAACTTTAGATTTGAGATATTCGGGGGCGGTTTTATATCAGCTAATAATACATTTTAATGACATAAAATCTACGGTTCGAAAATATTGGTGAAAACTGTCGGGACCATTAATAATTACAAATATGAAGGCTGGTCCCAACTGTTTTCTCTAATATCTCAGAACCGGTAGATTTTATGTCATTAAAATATATTATTAGCTGATATAAAACCGAATAAATCCCATTACAAATATGCACGAGGAGGGCCTACCTTGCGGAATCACTAAATCATCTCTAAATTACTTGATTTTTTTATTGTGAATATTTGGTGAACAAGGTAAACTACTCGAAGGATGTGCATCTAAAGATTCAAACTTTCGAATCTTTCGGGACACCCTACATTGAATGTCAACAAATGTTAAAAACCACAAAAGAAAGGTTTGAATCGTGTGTCATTAACTGCCTATCTAAATGTCCTAGTTGAGGTAAGTTTTGTGAAAAAGAAATTCATCCACCCAAGTGGGGAAGTGCCAAATACTTACAGGCCATCAGTTATGTTCAATGGGAGGGGATATCTGGAATAATAACGAAGATAGAACTGCGATATTGTAGATGTGTGAAGACTACAAGGAAGGTTCTATAACTACTGCATTTGTTTAGCTGGTACCGAACTGGTGCGAAATTCCTTTAAATATCCTAGAAAATGGGTTTCAGAGATAATTAAATTCTAAACTTGAAGGACCATTGAAATTCGAAGTAATCGTGAAAATTTTCCCGATCATTCTGGATTTACTTCAGATGCCAGGAGGATTAAATACTTCCTCAAAACATCAAACCATACCATTCGATAAACTAAGGCAATGGTACTTCCTAAAATTTTTGGACCAGGGATTGGTTAGTATCTTCAGACTTATTCACACTCACAAAATTTCTTCTGTGCAAGATCATTGAAATTTATTACCGGTATACGTAAACAATATATACAAGTGCTTAAATCTGTAATCAAAATGTGTTTAATCATCATTATATTGCACAACAAGCTATTATTACGACTAATTTAACCAATTTTCTTGCATGCTAATATATTTTGATGACATATTGGCCCATAACTGTAAAACTATAATATTTAGGCGAATAAGTTATATTATTAGTGGATAAGAAATCGCCTATTACGATAAATTTTGTTATTTTTCGAGTGATATCGATTACAACAGTAATACAGACGTATTAATAATTAACCAATATGAGCATAGGCATCCAAAGGGCGCCAACATTCCTACGTTGCTATGGAAACGCCTATCATATGACATCATTTATTAGTGTTTTGTGTCCGCCGGAGGCACCCTTTGGGAGCCTGTGCTCACATTGATTAATATTGAAGATGACACCTCTAAATATGTCTGTCTTACTATTATAATTGATATCACTCGAAAAATCACAAAATTTGTCAATTTTTCAATTTTTGATGCGTAATGATGACGTCATAACAGAGTGATGAGAGTTGTATCATATTTTAAATATGCTAATACGTATACACATTCTTTTAAAATTTCAGCCTTGTATTCCCTAAACACTAAAAATTCTAAAAAAGGTGAAAATGGCGTCATAATTCCATGATGAGTCGACATTTTGGAGCCATAGCCAAAAAGACTCCCACATGCCAAAAATCAGCTTTTTGTGCCTGGCAGTTTCTTTAATCAATTCGTTATATATAAATATATATACGTATTAACAGGGCTGGGGTTGGTTAACCGATTTTATGGTTCGGGTATTTTGATTTCCTCCAGGGCGGTTAACCGGTTAACCGATACCAGTATTAATTGGTTGAAATATGGATTTTGGACTAAGCTTTAACCTGATATTGAAAAAATTGATAATTTTATGTGGTCTCGAAATATACTTTTTGGTTAGAAAATAGGAATTCTATTACATTCACAAATTTTTAGAAGTAATATTCTCGAATCTCCTTCGAAAAACAAAGAAATTAATGTGAATATTTAGAAAATAAAGCAGATCGGCTAACCAATCTTAGATTTCCTTAACCGTTAACCGAAATTGACGGCGGTTAGCCGGTTAACCGGTTAACCGAATCCAGTCTTGACGTATATATGTATAATTTTGCGAGTGATGTGAAAAAGTCTGAAGATACTAACCAATCCCTGGTCCGAAGAATTTAGGGAGTACCATTGCCTTAGTGTATAGAATGCTATGATTAAACCTTCTGGTAAGGAAAAAATGAAACACCAAAGTAAATGGTCTAACTATAGCAGTGAAAGAAAGCGATTGGGATTATTAAATTTAATTGTTCATTTCTATATCGTTCATTTCTATATCTACAGAAGCATATTTCAATGCTTTTACATCTAAAGGGGCATGTGAATTAGTGTTTGGAATCCGGATAATATCCGGATAGCAAAGTTGCTACATCTATCCGATATCCGGATGGTAAATAGTCGGATATCTGGATATTTAAGAAAGCTTAGATACTTGGTAGCAATTTATAATTAGTTAAGGATTCATAGGATTAGTGTCATTATATTATTTACAACTTCACTGATATTGATGTGTTTCAATTGTTGTCAGAGATATCTTTTTATGTTACTCGCCTTAGAACCCATAATTTACGTAAAATGATATTTGTAGAAGCCTAACTGTGGGGATATTATACGTACAATACCGAAATTTCTTGTAATGCAAAACCACTACCGTTCAAAGCATAATATTCGTAACTGATTTGTAACTAAATAAGAAGTAAGTTGGGTGGCGATACATTAAATGGCTTATGTTTTCTAAGAAGATACTTCCAAAAACTAAAGAACTAAATACTATATCTTAGCTCGTTTAGATACTATTACAAGTACTATTCAGACCATCAATAAATATGTTTATTAAATGGTCTACGTATACTAAATGTATAATTGGGTCAAATAACAAATTGGGCAAAATTCAAATAGACAGACTTTTAAACGGATATCCGGATACCTGGATTAAAAATTATCCAGTATCCGGATATATGTGAATGGCGAATACTTCCAAACACTAATGTGAATATGGTTGTCATTTTGACTGGGAATGAGGCATCAATGATCGAAATACTAGAATGAACATTAAATATAAGTACCTTCGTATAATACAGTAGCCATCCTCATTATAAAGACGGAAAACCTATTGATGACCAAACTTCGTCTGATGTCGATCTCAAAGCTGGAGTGGATTCGGAACTCGAACCACAGATTTCTATTCAATACAATAAGGACAATTAAATTATTTAATTGTTTTATTTTAGGCTCAAGGTCCCAGATACTAAGTATTTTAAGCTCCTAACGTTTCTCAACTTTGAATTTTATTATTTAAACCCTCTAGTAGTACGTATTAGTTAAGGACTTTATGCTTGTTTGGATTAGTATAGGATATCAGGTTTGTAGAATTTGTGTATGTATTCATTTTTTATTCTTGAAACTTATTTCGGGGTTATTCACTACATAATTTCAAATTTACACCTAGATATAATATGAGTATTTTTCTAATGTATAAGATAATTACATCCAGTCTTGCGATTATTTATTTAATTCTATAGATAATCAAAATGATAATATAGCTTTATTAACGTTTTATAAGGATTGTTAACAAAATAATATTTGTAATCTGTAGTTCCTATTCTCAGATACAACTAATAATTTAAGTTTATCAGTGATAGCTATTCCACATGGAAAATTAAACAGACCTACTTCATGGCCTTGCTCCCCTAGGGTGTGAAGGAGTATCCCATCTTTCGAGAATATTTTAACCTGGTGAGCGCTACAATCACTGATAATCAAATTCTTGTTAGGTTGTAAACAGAAGAACCAAGAACATACGACATCCTTTCCGATATCACCACGTGTGATCAGGGAACTAATCTTGTCTCCAGCGTGAGAGAATACATGTACACATGGAGAGTCTGTATCACTCAGTATGTACACTTCGTTTTGTGTCAGTTTGACATCATAGGGGCGTGTCATAGAGTGGTGAGAGATAAACCGTCGGTAGTGGAGTTGGCTATCCAGGATTTGAACTCGATGGTTCTTACAATCAGCGACAAATACCTCTCCCTGATGAGAAATAGTAATTTGTCTAGGCTGATTGAACTGTCCAACACTAGATCCTGCGGATCCTTGCTTGCAAATGAGACAGAAGTGTGCTGCAGCATTGAACTGGAATATGAGCTGGCCCTTTAGGTCTGAAACGTATATATTGTCTCTATGGAGCGCTATACCCCATGGCCATCTCAGTAGATGATGTGAAAAACAGCTTAGAAAATCCCCCGTGTCTGAGAAGATTGATATTCTGGCTGAATCGTCCAATCCTCCTTCCGTGAGGTAGATTTGGTTGGTACTGGTGTCAATAGCGAGACCTCTAGGATGCCATAACTCCCCCGGAGCTCTTCCTGCCTCTGCAACAGCTATGGTATGGCTCAATTCTTGATATAGGGGATGGCTGATATTTTCTCCTCGAAGTTATTTGGGTACTTTTCATTAGGAAATTGATCTGCCATTCATCCGTTGAAGAATACTTATATCTAAATCTAATTTGTTATAAAGTACTAGATATTGTTTTTATATCTCTCAAGTGAGTTCATTATTTCCTCCTCCTCTTAAGTTATTGAATCACGTGTCAACCCAGCTCCAGGCATATATGCTCACGAGTTAGACAGTAAGGCTGATCTTTAGGTTTAGTCGGCCTCTATAAGAGTTCTAGCATCTTTATCTCGGATGTCGTAAAATGGTTGAATACAAAAGTGTTGATTTCTCAATTTGTTTATATAATAAATAAGTAAACAAGTTTGTTAATATTTACGAATAACAACCACTATTTTGTGTTAGTATAATGTGCTTTACTTTTATAATTAATCAATACAAGCGCGCTTCGCGCTTGCTTGCGCTGCGCGGCTGGCGAACACTTCGCGTCCGCCGGAGGCTCCCTTCGGTCGCCTGGAGTCACATTGGTTAATCATAAGGGAGATACATCTCTAAATATGTCTATTCTACTGTGCTAATCGATATCACTCGAAAAATCACCAAATTTGTGAATTTAAAAATTTTTGATGCGTAATGATGACGTCATAACAAAGTGATGAGTCATCATTTTTTTATGATAGTCGCATCATATGTGAGACATGTTAGTATACAGATTTTATTAAAATTTCAGCCTTCTATCTCCTATAATGGCTGAGTTATGCCCGAATAACTGTGTTGCTTAACTTTTAAAAATGTGACAATGACGTCATAATTCCATGATGAGTCGACATTTTGCTCTGAGCTCAGAACTTACTGGAGCCATAGCCAAAATACTCCCACATGCCAAAAATTAGCTTTCTATGACCGGCAGTTTCTTCAATCAATTCGTTACAGATATATATATATATATATATATATATATATATACACATACACAATAATCGAGTTTTAATAGTAAGGATGTGTAAACAAAACACAATTCTGTAATATGTAAACCATAATTGAGGATAATATGCAATAAATTCATTTAAAGTAAACAAGCATAGAAAATCAGTTACAATCTCCGATCGATGAAGAAATATTTGTTTGGCAGAAATCATAGACAAATAAAATAAAATAAACAATATGATCCTTAGCTTCACCCGGGTAATCCACCAATTTATGCCATGTGAGCTATTATTAGAATTCAGTAAATATGGGTTTGTACTTGTACTTTTCATGAAAGCAGTGATGCGAACTCAATAAAGTGAAACAAAAAAAATGGCACAAATTCCTTATCCTTACTATTAAAACTCGATTAATATTTGTATATATATATCTGTTACGAATTGATTGAAGAAACTGCCGGGCGCAGAAGGCTGATTTTTGGCATGTGGGAGTCTTTTGGCTATGGCTCCAGTAAGTTCTGAGTTCATAGCAAAATGTCGACTCATCATGGAATTATGACGTCATTGTCACATTTTTAAAAGTTAAGCAACACAGTTATTCGGGCATAACTCAGCCATTATTGGAGATAGAAGGCTGAAATGTTAATAGAATCTGTATACTAACATACCTCACATATGATGCGACTTTCATCAAAAAATGATCACTCATCACTTTGTTATGACGTCATCATTACGCATCAAAAATTTTAAAATTGACAAATTTGGTGATTTTTCGAGTGAAATAGATTTTAATAACACTAAGATGGACATATTTAGATATGTTATCTCCCTTATAATTAACCAATGTGAACCCAGGCGACCGAAGGGAGCCTCCGGCGGACACGAACTGTCCGCCAGCCGCGCAGCGCAAGCAAGCGAAGCGCGCTTGTAGCTATATAAGATTCGGACTAACAAGGTACAATTTTAGATTTGATTAGTTATAGAGGCATTTTTCACTGTCCGCGGTTTCGAGTATTTTGTTTTTTGTTTGTCGTTCGCGGTCAAATTCCTCAAGAGATGAATAAATGTCTAAACAAATGTAATTAGTGGCGGCGCGAGAGTGAGGCCTGGTGAGGCATAGGCCTCAGGAGAATTTATTTGTGCCTCAACTGAGGTGAGGCACATACCTCACCTCAGGTGTAGCATAGGCCTCACCTCAATTAGGCTGTGCTTCACCTGTGCCTCACCAGTGGTGAGCTGCTAGAGCCGCCACTGACTGTAATAATTGTTCATCAACATAGGCGTCGGAAATGGGTCCGCCGGCCCGAAGGCTCCGGGGTCGACCCAATCGATTCTTATAAATAAAGATCACACTCACAATTCACTAACACAAGCGCGCTTCGCTTGCTTGCGCTGCGCGGCTGGCGGACACTTTGTGTCCGCCGGAGGCTCCCTTCGGTCGCCTGGGGTGACATTGGTTAATTACAAGGGAGATATCATCTCTAAATATGTCCATCTTAGTTTTAAAATCGATATCACCCGAAAAATCACCAAATTTGTCAATTTTAAAATTTCTGATGCGTAGTGATGACGTCATAACAGAGTGATGAGTCATCATTTTTTGATGATAATTGCATCACATGTGAGGTATGTTAGTATACAGATTCTATTAAAATTTCAGCCTTCTATCTCCTATAATGGCTGAGTTATGCTCGAATAACTGTATTGCTTAACTTTTAAAAATGTGACAATGACGTCATAATTCCATGATGAGTTGACATTTTCGTCTGAGCTCAGAACTTAGTGGAGCCATAGCCAAAAGACTCCCACATGCCAAAAGTTAGCTTTCTGCGCCCGGCAGTTTCTTCAATCAATTCGTTACATATATATATAGATTAATCGAGTTTTAATAGTAAGGATAACTAAAACTCTATAGAAATCGACTATCATCATAATCTACTCTACTGTATTGCGATAGTGGTTTCCCAAGACGGGAAACTCCCTACTGAGCTACCTGCTCGCTTGTTGCGCAGTTAAACTGCATGATAACGGTTCTAGGACTTTGGAAATGTATCGGGGAAGCTTGTAACCAGCCAGGTAGGCCCTCCGGGCCTATCCGGCCCATAACCGACGATGCCGGGTAGAACCGAGCATAGTCCGGGTAGAGCCGGTCATGGGCCATGTAGATCCGGGCAGCCCCTTAGGGCCGCCCGGCCCATGCTGGGTGGCCGGGTGGGTCCGACGCCTATGTTCATCAATATTAATAAACAAATCATTTAACACACAATTTAATTTGGATCATTCAGTATCATTCAATCGACTTGAGACCTGAAATGAATCAATGAACCGAAAGGGTCATAACGATTTGATGACCTGAGGCCTTTTTCTCAGATCGATTTAAACTTAAACTTAAACTTAAACTACAAGTGTAGGTAAGTATTTAGTTTTCATTAAGTTTTCTAAACTATACTTATACTTATGGCATTCAAAAAGTTCTCATCCCAAATGTGTATCTCAAATGATAGTGAAAATATATTTTGATTTGCCAATTGTATTCCTTAGGGGATCAGCTCCCAATTTATATATTGGTTTATTTTAAGACGACAATTATTGTGGTTCCGACATTGGATTTTTGTACATCGATTTAGAGTAGAGTAGGTCGAAAAGTTGGAATCTTCCCATTGAAAATGGCTTAAAACTAAATTTGGAGAATAAAAATTGTGAAAATCGTAAAATAAGATCATTAAACGGTTAAATAATTAAGAACCAATGTAAAAAAGTAAACGGGGGGTGTTCAATAGAATTGCTCATGTTGAAAAAATATCATGCTACTTTTAGTGGATTTTTGGCTAATTTTCGCTAAAAAGTGGGACAAAAGTAGCAGTAGTAAACCACTTCAAAACACATTATTTCCTCAGCCTAAAACTAAAATACATTAGAGAAGTCAATATATATGTTAGTTGGTGCGTAGAATTCGATGGAGGGATCAGTTTAATCTAAATTTGCTCAGAACTGAAATATATCAAAGGGAGCCCCAAAGATCACGTTCAAAGGGACTCACAGGTGTAAATTCTTTACGAAAAATTTACCAACGAAAACAGTTATTATATCTTAACTAACTAACATATTAGTAGTGCCAGAATCCGTTTTTGATTTGATCTGGTGACGTCAGAATTTTTCAATTGGATTTGCCTCATTTCATATTGCATTTTACACATAAATTGTAATATGTCCGTCGCTTTGATATGTCCGGTTGTTTCCATAATGAGTATGGAATGAATCAATTAAATTCGCTTTATAATTACCTGATTATACATGTTTAGGTCACACTAAATGATATTTAAAGATAAAACTTCGATAAATCTTGTCAAAATGTAGAGTTTTGACATGAGAAAAGTTATTCATTCGCAGTTCAAATTATGCATATTTTGCAAAATTCCCTAAAATTGCACAAAAAAATCTGATCCAATTGTTCCTCAAAATGCACTGATCTGAACATCGTATATTTCTAAAGAGTGTTCGAGGAAAATGTGTGTGCTAATTTTTCTTTGAATTTGAAGACTCTAGAAAGATAATTCGAAAAGCAGTGGGCTCTGATTCGCGATTTTCGCTGCGTGCAAGGACACATTTTTTTTTCTCAAAACTCGCCATATTAAACACAATTCTAAAATTAGAATCGAAAAATCTTTAAAAATCATTGAAAGTATTCGAATTACGATCTCTAAAGACCATAATAACTAAGATTGTTTGAGTATAAGAAATTATATACCCAATCAAGCTTGTAGCAGAACTTATTGGTCACCCGGTAGAAAGAAAGGATATTTTATGCTCTAGTAATAATCCTCCAATTGGTCTGAATCATCCTTATGATTCGAACAATAGACTAGCAATTACTACAATTGACTATGAAGGTAGAGGTGCTGTACTTAAGCAGTGAGTGTTGAGCAGCAAGAGATTTGCAAAGGTTAGGTCTTCTTGGTCTTGGGAAAAATTCTTATTGGGAACTAGGGAGAATTCTACGCCGAGATGGAATTTCCTTTCCTGATGGCGGGATTAAACGCACATGGGATGAAAAATGGGAGATCTTTGGAAGTATTTTTACATCAACTATCCTTCCAATGGTGAATAAGAAATTGATACCTATCCAACAGCCTATTCCGTTCGGATGCTGTATTGACATCACGACGGAGGGAAGGATTTCCTGAAGAGGTCAGTGAATATTATATCAATGCATCCTAATAACCTATATACACCAACTCCAAATAGTGTACTTTGTCGTTGCAATGGGAAATGCACCAGAGAATTATCATAATTTGAGGGAACTGTTTGCATGTTCATCTATTCGCAAATTATTCGAAAATGATATTCCCATACAGATAGGTTGCGATTTTAAAGTAGCGGCTTTGCTCGTGGGTATTCAACAAGCATCGAGCAACTACCCTTGTCCATTCTGTCTATGGCGCAATGGTTCACTCTGTACAGGCTTACCAGTCAAAGCTAGGAAACACCAGGATCTTATGGTCGATTTAGTTAGAAAATGCCATAACGTCATAAATAACCCAATAATTTCCTGGTCAGAGTCACCAATGGAAAAAATAGCCCTCGCTCCATTGCATATTTTTCTTGGTTTGGTAAACATATTATACAATGAAGCAAGACCAAGTGACAGTGCATCAAGTCGAAGGGATCGTCAGCTTTACAAGCATCACTGCTCAGCGCTCTGTCGATATAGGGTACACCGATCTGAATATTGGAATGCTACTCTGGAGGGTAATTCCTGGGTGCTAGGACACCTTGCCATCTCGCCGAAAGACATCTCGCCGAAAGACATCTTGCCGAAAGACATCTCGCCGAAAAGACATCTTGCCGAAAGACATTGTGCCGAAAAGACATCTTGCCGAAAGGACATCTCGCCGAAGGACATTGTGCCGAAAGCCATTGAATATCAAATTGTAATAATCATAATTAACAACTAAGTGTCGCATAACTGGTTCAGAGTTTGAATAAGTTTATTATTGAGTGTTAAGAAGAATTAGTTTGGAGACAGAAGGATGAGTTGTATTTATTCTAATATCGAAAGCCCTATGTCAACCCTCTACAGAATTATTCGTCCGTGGAAGAGTTCGTTCCACTCTATCTCTGACGTTCCATAAACCTATCCATGTCTTCTAAAAATAATGGAGAAAATCGCTTAAGTCATCAACTAGCTCATCAGATAGTGAATCGATAAGTTCTTCATAACATGCTTTCCGGATTCTCATTGTAATAATAAGTAATCATCAAACAACATACTTTCGGCAAGATGTCCTTTCGGCAAGACGTCCTTTCGGCAAAATGTCCTTTCGGCAAGATATCTTTCGGCAAAAGGTCCTTTCGGCAAGATGTCTTTCGGTAAAGTGTCTTTCGGCAAGATGTCTTTTGGCAAGGTGGGCGGACACGCATTTGCTGATAGCTCAGTTAAATTCCTAAATGCATTCAAAACCTTGAAACAAGTAAAGGATAATTGCTTAGGTAAGATAATGAAAACAGGATGGCGTGAAAGTATACAAGCTTTTAGAGAAGCTTGACGTGGTGCAAACTTACCATGGTCGCTAAAATCTCATATTCTGTCTGATCACTACGAATAATATTTCAACCGTTTTGAAAGTATACCAGATGCCGGTGCAGCAATTAGTTCAGAACAGAGTGGAGAAATGCTTCATTCACGAATATAACAAGTTTGGAATCTTTGATTCAAGACAGGAAGAGAAAATCCTTTATATCCTCAGCGTCTTGTCGATTGTATAGTGACTTACAACTACAAACTGCAGTGGGTTAAAGTTACTAGATCAACAACAAAAGTAGAATTGAATAATAATAAGGAAGGAGAAAATGATGAGGAAAGTGATCACGAGGAAAGATTAGTGCCTCATAATTGGGAAACTGATTCTGAAAGCTCTGATTCAGATTAAGAAAGGTTATTCCATGCTCCGTTCATCTCATAAGATAATTATGTTATTTAACTAATTATATGCTTCTATATACGTATATAACATATTAAACTTAAGTTACTCATTAATATTTTAAAAAGAGGTATACAAATTCAAGTCGGTGAAATATTTTTATTGAGTTTATTGTCCACTTCTATAGTGCAATTTTTTCAGTTTTACTTACAATCTAAACCCTTCAGAAAAATTATTTTCAAACGCACAATGTTGGTAATATACATCACTATAATATTAAATCTAGGTTCAACAAAGCGAAGAGGATAATATAACATCTTTGGAAAATTGAATTTATTTATTTTGGGGGGAATAATGTCCGGACATGATAAGTCATTATTTTGAATGAAATCTATAAATCATGAAACATAGTTGTCTTAGGTTCTAAACTGATACTGTTTATTCTAAGTGTTTTGGTAAACACGCAACTATGAAAAATAGCAATATAAAATAAATGTTGACAGCTATGTGGGACACTAAAAAATGACAAAATACAAAACCCTACATTTTGACATGATTTATCGAAGTTTTATCTTTAAATAGCATTTAGTGTGACCTAAACATGTATAATCAGTTAATTATAAAGCGAATTTAATTGATTAATTCCATACTCATTATGGAAACAACCGGACATATCAAAGCGACGGACAGATTACAATTTACGTGTAAAATGCAATATGAAATGAGGCAAATCCAATTGAAAAATTCTGACGTCACCAGATCAAATAAAAAACGGATTCCGGCACTACTAATATGCTAGTTACTTAAGATATAATAACTGTTTTCGTTGATAATTTTTCTAAATTTTTCGTAAAGAATTTACACCTGTGGACTAGCATAAACCGATGTACAAATATCTAATGTAGGAACCACAATAATTGTCCTTTTAAAATAAAACAATATACAAATTGGTAGCTGATCCCCTAAATAATACAATGGACAAATCCATAATATCCTATTTTCATTATCATTTGGGATATAGATTTGGAATGAGAACTTTTTGAATGCCCTAAGTAGTAAGGATAAGAGCGGCCAAGATTTGGAAAATACCAATACTAAACCTGGGACAGGATCGACCCGGCTCCCAGAATCATAAACTTGTTGGCTATGGCACCTAGTGAATAACGTGACCCGCATTGGGCTCACTCAAACTTGGAACCTTTTTTGGAAGCTGATCCCCTAAAGAATACAATGGACAAATCGAAAATATCCTATTTTCACTATCATTTGAGATACAGATTTGGGATGAGAACTTTTTGAATACCCTAAGACTAAGTAAAAACGAAAGTCAAATTTAGGAGTGATCTTACATCATCAAAATATACAATTTTAGTGTCTTTCCTTTTGCGAGTTTCGTTTGAGCAATCATTCTGTTGCATTTCTGCCGTACTTAGAATGTTAATACACAACGTATCTCTACAGACAATACGAAATTATAAGAAATAACATACGTAGTGCAAATAGTACTATATAAGCATGAAAAGGCATTATTCATGTATAATTTGATCATAGGGACATAGTAATTAGCAGCAGATCCAAAAAGTCGGAAGAGCATCAAACCAAACAAGGGATTCGCGGCACTAGTGACTAGAGGTCTGGGAGGCATTTAAAAGGTGCATAAATAGAGAGAACATCAAATAATATCGAATAGGCAATCGATTTACTCTCCTTCACTGCCTTCAAAAACATTGTTCTGCCATTTAAAAATAAATTTTGCATTTCTATTTAAAAATCCATATCACTCGTACACAAATAAGTTCCCATTAAAAACATTGTAGCAGCGTAATACTGAAGATCTGAGAAGTTTGCTGATCAATCGTAGGCAGTGGCGGCGCCAGGGGGGGCACCAATTTCCGATAGGAATACATGCGTCATTCATTTGTCCGTGCCTTTGCACTATTTTACTAGGCTTCTCTTATATCGATAAACAGGTTTCTCTAATTCAATAGTGTACACCAATATTTAAGTGTAATAAAATAACAGTAAGCGTAAGAAATAACATAATATGTGTATATATATGTACTATCAATTGTTGCTACAAATGTCTTTAATGATTAGTTCTCATTGGCGGGTAATCTGTACCCAAAAAATTTTGGTGCCCCACTGGAAATGATTTGTGCCCCCAAGGTGCTCCCCCAGTGGCGGCGTCCTGGCGCCGCCTCTGATCGTAGGGTAGTGGTTTCAAGCTATTTGTTTCTAAAAGAGGTAAAAAGATAAAAAATACAACAAAAAATATCAGCAAAAATACCAGAAATTTTATGTCATTGTTATTCAAAAGATATATAGTTTTTTAGTTATTGATGTGTGATTTGTTTATGGAATTATATTGGCTTTCACTTTAAGATGTTTAGAAATACGATCGACTCGAAATTATGGCCATATGTTTCTGTCACAACGTGGTCTTTTTTGAGGATCCATTGTATTTGGTTGTTAATTAGTGCAGCTCTTTCAGGTAGATTTCCAAGTATGTATGCATGTATGTACCAGGTTGGACAATAAGTTTTGAGACTCATATATTTACATACAACCTTGACCTTTAATACTTCTTATATTGATTGCACTATTGGTATATTAGTTCCCTTCAAAGTATCTATTTGTTTTCTTTGGAATTGTATCACTTGTGAGGATTGATTTACTGGCTATTTGGTATTTATTGAAATCATTTATTGAAATCATGGAAAAGTTGGAGTATCGGGCAGTAATCAAATTCTTAACAATGGAAGGAAACTCTCAAGATCCATGAAAGGATGGAATTAGTTTATAAAGACAAATGCTCTTCTAAAGCAACTGTTGCAAGATGGTCTGCATAATTTAAGCATTGGAGAGAATCACTTGAAGACGATCCAAGGACCGGGGCCCCATGTTCCTCTGTTAATGCAGAAACCAACAATTAGTGGAGGACATCGTGATGGACAAGCGAAGAGTCTCTCAGCGTGAGATTACCGATATATTAGATATTTCAAAGGGAGCAGTACAGACAATTCTTCAACATGAGCATAGTTTCAACCAAATGGGTTCCAAGAATTTTGATTTCTCAAATGACATTAAATCGTCTTGATTGTTCAAAGGAGCTTTTACATTTGTCTTCAGAAATTCCCTTTTTTGATCGAATTGTTACTGGCGATGAATCATGGATACATCATTATGATGCATAATCTAATTTAGAAGCCAAACAGTGGAAACATGCGGAGTCTCCAACGCCTAAGCGACCCCGTGTAAGGTCATCAGCTGGCAAGATCATGGTGACCGTTTTTTGGGATCAGGCGGGTATATTGATTCTAGATTTTCTTCCACACAAGCAAACATTAACTGGCGTTTACTATAATGTACTAATAAAGGTTTCGGGAGAATATAAAGAGATTGAGACATGGATTGCTAACGCGCGGCGTCTTGCTATTGCATGACAATGCACCAGTCCACAAATCTCGTCTTGCTCAGGCTACAATTCATGATTGCAAGCTCGAGGAACTTAATCAACCCCCTTACTCCCCTGATATAGCACTATCTGACTATTACCTATTCTCCAATCTCAAAAGGCATCTGCGGGGAAGAATCTTTGGAGACGATCTAGAGCTGAAAGAGGCAGTTGAAGAATTGTTTGAGTTCAAAGATTCAAATTTTTATAAAAGTGGAATTTTGAGTCTCCGTGATCGATGGTCTCGTGTGATTCATGTTAAGGGACAATATCTTGAATAACTGGTATTAGATTGTTTCTAATAGTTATTATGTGTTAGGTCTCAAAATTTATTGTCCAACCTGGTACGTCCGTACGATCTTGTGAAATAGAATAGTAAGAGTTAAAGAAGCACCAATTGTACCAGCGCTTTTTCTTATCCATGAACGAAAGTTACAATCAAATCACGAAATGCTCTTCAAATTGCATCATCAAAAATGTCAGGATTGACTCGGAAAAACGCGTATTTTCCTATTGTAACTGATGGAGAACAGGGAATTATAAATGCGATTGTGAAATATCTTCCAAACGCAACTCGTCTTCAGTGCTGGAACCATATTTTCAGAAATGCTAGATTTTGGTGTCATAGTCACAATGTACAAAATGATGTAATTCAAGGTTTTATCAAAGATTTGAGAGAATTATCCCACCAACAATCATTCGAAGCTTACGAAGCGGTGTATTAACAATTATCAGTTCGTTGGAGAGCAACCCAGTTTGTCAATATTACCTTAAAAACATTCACACAGAGATAAACACATCAATTGGACGATGGATCCTCGAGAAAGAAGGTGTCTACAATCCTTTCAGCGGAGTAGTAAATAACCAATATGAAAGCTTCAATGCGGTCTTAAAGGACTTGCAGGAATGGAAAGAAGTTCCTCTGGATTGCATCGTGCTATCCTTCTACCTTTTGCAATCTTACTACATGAACGAAATTACAAGAGGGTTTGCAGATCAAGGTAGTTATCACCTTCACATGCAATTTCTTAAACGAAGCCGACAATCCACAGTTCCTTTGTGTTCGTCCTGATGAAATGGTCAATCATATCCGTACCAAAGATAGCATGGTAGCTACGACTGCTAACGTAGTATTTCCTCAAATGCAACCAGATATGTCTCAACCAGAAATTTTCAAGGCTCCCTCAAACTTTACTCAGCTAGAAAGAGCCCGCATTATAGTGCAATCTGGAAAGATATCCTTCGATCCCAAATTACACATTTTTAATGTCCTGGGATCAGGTGATCGTCCCTGTGTAGTCCGTCTTTTTCCCAAAGTGCTATGCAGTTGCCCTTCCACTGGTTTATGCTATCATATTGTTGCAGTAAAAATTAGTATTGGGAGTGAAATGAAAGTTTCACAGATCCAAAAATTGAATCTAACCTTGTTTCGTAAAAGGTGCAAGAGTCGTAAAGACAAGACATCCGGAAGGAAGAGACCTCGTGAGAAGGATATTGATAGCAATCCAAGCGAGGCATTTGAAAATAAAATTAATATAAAATCAAATCATGATGACACTTTGGAAATTGAATGTCCACAGAAGTTCAGTTTACCTACTATATCTTCTTCTGAAGAAAGAATGCCGACTTCGGGTTTTTTTCATTGTTCAAATGATTCCGTGGAGTCCAATAATGAGCTACCTTTACAAATCCTGCTTCCCTCAACAGATTCATGTAATTCAGCTGTCAATTCCAGTGAGGAAATTATTTCAAATCGCCTGCTAGCAACAACGTTTCCCGACTCAATGAATGTAGAGGGAGATGATTCAAACAAAACCTTTTCCAGTTGTATTTTCTCAGCCGAAAAAAACCCAGCAAAGCCCCTCCAAATGTATTAAATATGAAGTAAATGAAGATGCAAGAGAGCTACTGTTATATCATAGGCAAAGAAAAGTGGAGAATGCTTTAAATAGTGATTTATATGATAGTATCGATCATCACAGAATGAAGTTTCAAAAAAATATTGGATAAAATATTTGGGTCTAACACAAGGACACAAACATATTAGCCACTACCAGCTGGCTGAATAGCGACTTGATCGATGCATGTCAGAATGTCCTTGAAAAACAATTTTATCATAAATTATGAGCTACTGGGTTCCAATCAGTTGCAAAGGGATTATGTGGCAACTACAACATCGAAACAGGAGAATTCATTCAAATTCGCCACACTGGCTCTGATCACTGGTTAACAATATCTACGATTGGCGCAAATCACCCAGAAGTGTTTATCTATGACAGTTTATTTTCAACAGTAAATGAAGGAACCAAGATTGTTTCATTACATTCATTAAATTTAGTGTAATTGACCTGTTTTGTGAGGAAAGTAACGAACACGATTGTGGAGTTTTTGCGGTTGCTTATGCTACTTCCCTTTGGTTTTCAAAAAATCCAAGTAAACATGTTTTTGACCAAAGATTAATGCGCAATCATACACTGGAATGCTTGGAGAATGGAGAATTTACGATGTTCCCGACTTTGAAGGAGAGAAGACATACGGGCAACAAAATTAATTCCCAAATTGAAATACCTATATTCTGCAAGTGTCGGAAGCCAGCTATCAACCCGATGATAAAATGTAGCCTCTGCAAAGAACAATATCATGTAGGCCCTTGTGTAGGAATTTCCATGAAAAAAATGAGTGACAAGCATTTCAAATGGATATGCAACAAATGCACTTGATATACACAAAACCTTGTTAGACTTCTTATTACTATCCACTTCGTTACTACTAGTTATCCCATTATTCAGTAGACTACGTAAATATATTCTATTAACTATGCATGTTATTCTTTATATCAATATTTATTCTACAATTCACAATATAGTTATGTACTATATAATTATTCGGGTACAATGAATCCGCTTAATCAGAACACATTGCGTTCCCAGGGGGTGGCATCCCGGGCCATATTCCCGTGTTTGTTTCTCTGCTTGCCCCGGTTTAGAAAATTCTTGTGACTGCCCCTGATTCTATTCCTGGAGATTTAAGCAGTTGTCGCGATTAATCGATGTCACAATACCTTGAATCGACTCGACTGTATAATTAGGGATTTTTGTCCCGTTCCGCAAATTAAGTACTGACAAAGTTTCCGGAATGATCCTGTCCCGTCCCGGAGATTAGGTATCTTGACCGATCCTGTCCCGTCCCGGAGATTAGGTATCTTGACCAATCCCGTCCCGGAAATTAGGTACCTAGATTTTCCGGGATGGTCCCGTAAATTAGGCATCTAGATTTTCCTGGACGGTCCCGTCCCGTCCCGGAAATTAGGCATGCCCCAATTCACTTACATATACTATACTACTATAGCTTATAGCGTGAGTAATTCACCTATTGTTTGTACTTAGTTATATTTCCTATATTATCTATTGTGTTCTTCTCTTTGCACTTCACTAATCAGGACATAACAGGACTATTTGTGTTTGAAATTCATTGGTTAATGTGAGAACCAATCAAATATCAGAATTTTATGATGCGATTCACACGATTCTATTATTTGATTGTTAAAAGTTATTTTATGATCGAATTGATTGATTATTCAAGTATAATAATATTTAGTAATGTGAACTTTGTGTATTCAAATTGACCTTACATTCAGGGTTAGTTGACTTAAGACAAAGTGAATTCTATTTATCAGAAATCAAATTTTTTCTGCTACAGTTCTGATTTCATTAATGTAACCGTAAACAAAGCAATTAGCAAACTTAGTAGAAAAAGAAAGCGACGTATTGTTTTTCTAATATCCCCAAGCGCGCCTACTGGGCAACTCTGCGGACACTCAGTGTCCGTAAGCCGCGCAGCGCAAGCAAGCGAAGCGCACTTGTATGCAATAATCTCAAAGTTGTATGTATAATAACTAATTATTACATCGCTAGAACCAACCGGGATTCTCACCGCCGAAAGGGGCAATACGACGAGTAAGTAGAGCTTTCTTTTATTAATAATATTTACGTATATTAAAACGATAGGATTTTTTACTGTTTGTTACAAGTCAGTTTTTTTAACTGTTTGTTACAAGTCATAGAGATCAAATTAGCATCTAGGCGTCGAATGAGGAGTCTACAATTAAGTTTGAAGATCTATGCGAAATGTTCACACCTTTTCTATACAATATAGTACATAGCATCCGACCACAATACAAATCATTGTACGACACTACAATATACTGTCATTGTTATCAATACTTCAAAGCAACGGAACGATTGGCATGTTAATTTCCGCATAATCTAAATTTAGAATCAGTTTATTTTATATCACTCCCCTCTTGAAATGTATAATTAAGCTAATTTTAGTCACGCAAGAATACAGCCGATCAACTCATACACGTAACACCTGGAGCTGAGGCCACCACTATCATCGAGGTCATTCCAGTGGCCGGCGGCCTCTCAGAATTGCCGGCCTCTCCGAGAATACCAAAAAGAATTTCAAACGGATGATAATACGGTCAGTCTATTAGACCGATTCTTACTTACATGTACAGGGTCTCAAAAGTTCTGCAACAAATGTTGCTGATGCATTATACATACACTACCTGGCCAAAAGTATTGGAACACATTCTAATGTGTGCCACTTTTGCCAAAGTGGCACAACCCATTGAATACAATATTAAACAAGTGTAAACATTGTGATATCAATAGAAACTGTCCCTCCGACCTCTTCCACTAAACTTTTGTTGATTTCCTTCAATGGGCCCGTTTCCTTGCCACCTGTGCCACTTATGGCATATGGTGGCACACATTAGAATGCGTTCCAATACTTTTGGCCAGGTAGTGTAGATAAAGAGATCGAATATCCGATACCTCTTTTTAATAAAAAAATAGGGAGGATTATCTTAATTATTTTGCATTCCCAATGGCCTGCTGCTTTTCTCAATTTATTTGCAATGCTGGATCATATATATCGTTGTCTAGTAAAGAATATTTTTTATCTCAATAAAAAACTCATATCCATAGTACATTTGACGTCTATACTTAAAATACTCGCGTTCTTATAGAAGATTTCCGTTACATAAATCAAAAGTAATAATATTATTTTAGTATTATGAATCAATTACAGAATATAGAAGTGATTAATGTAATATTTCATCAGAAAAATAGTGATCTTCAAACTTGACATTTTTGAGCTCCAAATTTTGGAGTAATTGGTATGTAATTATTTAAAATTTTATAAGAAAAGTTTTTTGCGTAATGAGTTGAGCTCATTTCTATGCTAGAAGGGTGCTAGATTTCATTTATGGAGGCTAATTTGGAATCGGAGTGAGACAGTTGTGTACAGTTAATGGGACAGTTGTGTACAGGATTAGTGTGACAGTTGTGTACAGAGACCAGGGGCGGTCCTAGGGGGGGGAATCGGGGCTTAAGCCCCGGATTAACTTCTCATGCCCCTGCCCCTGCCCCGGCTCCGGATTTTTTTCCGGCCTGCCCCGGATTTTGCCCCCTGATTTAATCAAGGAACTCCCCATATTCCTGTTTAAGTCACTGGTTTTACTTTTCCACACAATCCCGTTTCCCGCTTTTAAAGCTTCATAGGATTACTTATTTGTCGGCGAGATTTAAAATCCGTAAACTTCTATTATCAGCGAGATAGGCCTAAAATGCTGACCACCCAAGATGATGATGTAGCAGCCTCAATGGGAAAACCAATTCAAAAAAACTCTCCGACATAAAATCTCGCAAACATATAAGTATTGCCAAGATTCATATATATGCGAATGGACAATGATGGTCAAAAATTTACCCACACATTTAGGATTTATTTGATTTACACGACATTATCGATTAAATAGCTTCTATAGATGGCTGAAAGCCAAATATTTTCATTACCCAAGCCTAAACGCCTCGCTTTGGAGGTAACTTCGGATTTACGTCCTGAAGATATCAGCAAATCAAAGTCTGACACTCCAGTTCAGCCCGCTAACCCTCGCATTTCCCCCAGATATAGAAATTTCAAGGTTGGGTGGTACAAGGACAGGCCATGGTTGGAATACTCGCTTATCAAAAACGCTGGCTTTTGTTTTTGTTGCAGCTGGTTTGGTGGGGTGAAGTCAAGCTTCTCTTCTACAGGTGGATGGACCAATTTCAGGCACTCTGAGAGACTTGCCGAGCACGAGTCCAATGCCCGGGATACGGACAGTTCGTTACACATATTCTATTATATTCTATTATTCTATTAGAATGTGCTTTTACTACTCACTCTGGCTTCTAATTGTTTTGTGGTTGTCAAATGTGACAATTTCAAATGTCACCAAAAGTGAGCAGAATAAACATTGTGAAGTATATGCTATTATATATAAGACAAAATCTTCGAAAATACCATATACGTACTTTCTTTCAGTAACTTTTACTTCGAACATTACTTTGAAATATGGATCCGGCTCCTCAGGTCAGATTGATTCGATCATCTAAATCTAAAAAGGAGTGTTACAAGCATGTGGAAGGTGGCTTTACCTATGGGAAACAGCGAGTAATTGGTGATGTTACCCATTGGCAGTGTGAAAAGAGAGATTCTTGTAAAGCGAGGATACATACTAAAGGTAGTGTAATCATCAAACGCACCAATGAACATCTTCATGATGCAGAGATGACACATATTCGTAATTTGGAAGTAAAGGTTGGGATAAAACGGAGAGCGAGAGAGAGTAATGATCCTGTTCATCATATTGTTGGTGATGAGCTTCAAGATGCAGCAACGGAAACTGTAGTCAAACTTCCAAAAATAGATAGTCTTAAGCGCACGATACGACGTGAGAGGCAAATAATACATGCTGTCCCTGCTCAACCTGATTGTCTTGAGGAGTTAATTATTCCTCCAGATTATACGATCACTGCAAAAGGAGATAACTTTTTGTTATACGATTCTGACGATGGTCCACAGCGATTTCTCATATTTGGAACTCGAATAAACATCGAAATGCTAAATGCTTCTCAAATTTGGCTCTGCGATGGCACTTTCAAAACTGCTCCAAGGCTATTCGCGCAGGTATACTGCATTCATGGACTACGAGGTGGACCAAACCTTCTGGAAGATGGACATCTTTTGCCCAGTCTCTTTATTCTTTTACCAAATAAGACGGAAGTCACTTACACTAGAATGTGGGAGCAAATCAAGATACTGTGTCCTGATGCCATGCCGACTAACATGATAATGGACTTCGAAATAGGCGCTATTAATAGCTTTCGGTCTCTATGGCCATTTACCGAGGTAAAAGGATGCTTTTTCCACCTTTCACAAAACATTTGGCGTAAAGTACAGGAGCTTGGATTACAGGCTGACTACATTCAGGATGAAGCTCTAGCACAGGGGTCGGCAAACTCCGGCCCGCGGGCCAGATGTGGCCCGCGAGGTGATTTTATCCGGCCCTCGACTCTCAGAAATTATTCTACTTTTCAGGCTTTTTCAAATATAATCCAAAATTGTTCCAGAAACACTTATAATGGCCTCTACGACAATTGTTTTGTAAACACTAATTATGGCCTCTACGGCAATTTGGAGGCCATATTTGAAAGAATGAATGAATGGAAAGATGAATGAGTGTGTTAGTGATGTCACACAAATGTATTCTGACACTATTTGGGTTTGATCTCAGCATAATATACTATACTAGTATGTGCATAAGTTTAGATAAATATATCAATAGAAGTTTCAATACTTAGATCAAATTTTCACATTCATTGTAAATTAAATTTTGGCATCAGTATCTAAAAAACGGAAAGTAGATCTTGAAAATCGCGTATTCAAGGAAAGTTGAACGGAGCAGTATTTTTTTATCATGCAGAGAAAATTGCCCACCTGCCTTTTATGTGCTGTATCTCTTGCTGTGATAAAAGAGTCCAATTTGAAGCGACACTACCAGACGAAGCATTCGGGAAATTTCGATTTCTTCCTGGTGCCGCGCGAAGGAGTAAGATCGAATCTCTGTGCAAAGGTTTATAATTGAGCAACAGAGTAAATTCTTATAGCATACTTCTGAGTTAAAGAATACTACACGTGCTAGTTTTGCTGTTAGCGAACTCATTGGGAATCGAATGAAACCTTTACTGATGGTGAATTTGTGAAGGAGTGTCTTCTAACTGTGGTTGATATTTTATGTCCAGATAAAAGAGATCTTTTTGGTAAGATTAGTCTCTCTGCAAGAACCGTTGCTCGAAGAATTGAAGATTTGTCTTCAGATATCAGGACAACATTACAAAAGCGTGCTCAACAATTTGAATTCTACGCAATTGCACTTGATGAGAGCACTGATGCGACTGATATTTCTCAGGTTCAATTTTTGTGAGAGGATTCAATGCAACGTTTGACATTACAGAATAATTGGCAGGTTTGGTTTCACTAAAGGATACCACTACTGGTGAGAATATATTCCAAGGAATCATGAGTGTCATGGGTAGCCTGGGCTTAAATCTAAGTAATATTTGTGGGGTAACGACATATGGTGCTCCAGCAATGGTTGGAAAGGTAAAGGGAGTGGTTTCTTTGATAGAAAAAGAAATGAGAAATGCTGGCATTGAAATAAAACTGGTAAGAACACATTGTATAATCCATCTCGAGGCCTTGTGCGCAAAATCTCTGAAGATGCAGGAAGTAATGCGGGTAGTCATAAAAATTGTGAATTTTGTGCGTGCAAGAGGATTATATCATCGTCAATTTCAACATATGTTAGAAGAGATGGATAACCAATATGGCGATTTGTTATATTATTGCGAAGTGCGCTGGTTAAGTAGAGGTGCAATGTTGCAAAGAGTTTACCAGTTGAGAGCTGAATTGACCATTTCTTTGAGGGAAAAAGGGATGGAAGTTCCAGAGCTCAGTGATGCGAAATGGATGACAGATTTTGCCTTTCTGGTGGACATCACTAATCATCTAAATATGCTAAATTCGGAAATGCAAGGAATGAATCAGTCCATCAATGTCCTCTATGAACACATTTATGCATTTGAAGTTAAGTTACAACTATGGGAGCTTCAATTGGAAGAGAGTAATTGTGTTCATTTCCCTACACTTCGCTCACACCAACCATGTGATGTTTCTTATTACGCCAAATTCATATCTGATCTGAAAGATCAATTTAACACTCGATTCGCAGATATGGATGAGCATCGTAAGTATTTTAGCTACTTCGCCGCCGTATTTGATGTTGAAATATGTGACTCCCCAGAAAATTTACAAATGGAACTGATTGAGCTCCAAAGTTCAAGTGAACTCAAATCAAGATTTCGAGAGGTACCTTTACTCGAATTCTATCAACATTATTTAACTCCTCAAAGATTTCCTTCAATAGTGAAACATGCAAAGGAGGTTGCAGTTCTTTTTGGGAGTACATACGTTTGTGAACAACTCTTCTCAAAGATGAATTACGTAAAAGCAAGTTGCGCACACGGTTAAGCGGAAATCACCTAGATAGTGTGCTACGATTGGCAACCTCTAACCTAAAACCAGACATAGAGGCATTATCCAAAGCAGGGCAGCAGCATCCATCTCATTAACATTAATATTTTTTGATTGTCTAATTTTACAATGCAAAATAGTTATCATAAACAAATAAATATTCTAAAATCTAATTGCGTAATATAATAGTGGTATTTAATCAGTCGATAAATTACAAAAATCTAAACGAGTTTTCAATGGCATCCCATCTGGCCCGCAGTCTTATGGAATTTGTCTATTTTGGCCCGTTTGCTAGAAAGTTTGCCGACCCCTGCTCTAGCACTTCGCATTCGACTTTTGCCAGCACTTGCTTTCGCTTCATCATTTGATGTGCCGGAATTATTCCCTTAGGTGATCGCACAACTTGGTATTCCTCAAGCCCAAGAACTTGCTCTCTACTTTGAGAAAACTTATGTTGGACGCTCGCTTCCTGGAGGGACTTTTGTGGAACCACTTTTCCCTATAAGTATGTGGAACCATAATCACGAAGTTCTTCAAGGTATTCCTCGTACTACTAATGCGATTGAAGCGTGGCATCGCTCTTACAATGTCACAATAGGCTGCCATCATCCAAATATTTGGAAATTCCTTTGCACTTCAACGTGAACAGGGTTTAGTTGAGGCACGCAAAGTTTTTAAGTGGAGACAAGCCTACCAAACGGACAAAGAATAGGGCTAATGAAGACGCTTTGAAGACTTTAATTCTTAGCTATTTCCATAGATCCTCATTAGAATTTCTAAAGGGAATCGCTCATCGATTTAGCATGGGATCGACGTAGTCCTACTGTCAGCAAATATAAGATTATCTTAGCATACATATAACTATAACTATACTTTCAGTTCACAAGTTTTTCAATTAAAACATCTTATTTCATTCTACGTATAACCATAATTATATATAATAATATCATATTTAACTATATTTAACTATTGAATTCAACAAACTTAATGACTTGTTCTGTAACGAAGGGTCCATGTAACGAACTGTCCATGTAACGAAGTGTCCGTGTAACGAAGTGTCCAGTAACGAAGTGTCCAGTAACGAAGTGTCCGTAACGAACTGTCCGTATTCCTCCAGAATGAACTAATCATAACAATGGGCGTAACTAAAGATCGTGCAAAGGTTGAACAGGTTGCTGTTGGAGTGAGGTATTTGAAAGCTGAGGGAAAAATTCAGGAGCGTATGGTGAAGGTCATTGGTACCGAAAGATTGGATGGTGTTACCCTTACAAATATCATCAATGATGTAATTGCAGAACTTAATCTATCTTGAGAATGTTGTACTGGTATTTCCTTTGATGGAGCGAGCGTCATGTCAGGATGTCGTGGGGGAGTAGCAACTCTCTTGACTCAAGTAAATCCACATTTATGGTATGTGCATTGAAAACTCCTACAGGGAATTATAATACTAGATTCCTTAACTGGGCCATCATCGAACCTCTATATGAAAAGTACAAACATTTAATCCCAGATGACGCTTTAAAGGTCGAACTGGAGCTTAATTTCCTTAAGACCACGCTTGAAACACTTCCTGAAGCTGATGGTGGGCAGCCCTCTGATATTCGTTGCGTATGGAAATATCTAGAGCACCAGGGGCGTCACATCTTCTGTTCAGTCTTGATATTGTATCAAATAGCCCATTCGCTCCCAGTAGTTACAGCGTCAGCTGAGAGAACTTTTTCGCGGCTAAACCTGGTAAAAACATTTCTCCGATCAACGATGGCAGACGAAAGACTGGGCCCATTAATACTATTGTCTTTAAATAAGGACATTAGTTTAGATGTTGAGGAAATTGTCGATGATTTTGCAAAAGCAAACAACAGGCGCCTAGAATTACATTAGAATTAGTTCATGCTTATACTTTAGCCTAGTATATGAATCAAATCCCATGTATCTTTTTCGGAAGTTACTGTATTTTCATTTCTTTCATTTTATTGTAAAATACATACCTTAAAAGTCCACACCGGATATTTATATGTATTAATTTAATGTCTTATAATGAAGTGGTATTTAAGTATAATAGAATACGAACTAGAAAAACGATGGTGCCCCGGTCTTGAAATCTTGGCTCCGCCCCGACCCCGGGACTGCCAGATCCTAGGACCGCCCCTGACAGAGACATTTGTGTACAGAGCTAAAAATAAAGATGAAATGAAAGCTCACTTTGATTCTATCCTTACTATTAAAACTCGATTATTGTATATATATATGTTACAGGGTATCTGTAAAATCAGGGTAATTGTAATTACCCTGATTTTTTTAGGGTAATTGTAATTACCCTGACTTTTTCAGGGTAATTGTAATTACAGTATAACCTCCATAAGTGGGGGAGCATGGGACGGGATAAAACTGGTTTATCCCCCATTCCCCGGTTAAAATTCAATTATAATTTTCTAGATGAGAACATCTAACAGCCTATTTGAAACTTGTAGAATTTCAGAAAATACATAGTACATAGTACATATAACACACCCATTAATGTACCAGTTGAGTTTTATAAGTTACACAATTACATTTAGAAAACTCCACTTCCTAATATGGTACTTAGGTGGTATAATTGTTAACTTATAGTATGGAAGGGGGCGAATTCAGGGGGGGAAATTCAGGGTGGGCAATGTTACCTGTTACAATGCAACTGTCAATTGAGGAATCCTATTAATAGGACAATTGCTCTTAGGTGAGCTAAATTGTGTTTCCCGTACTTGTGTATTACAGGCTGAGCAAATCTGGATGGACATGTGAAAATGGCCCAAGTTGCGGCTATACAAATGATCCACTATACAATGAGTGGTCACTATAATTAACCTAAAAAAACAAAGTAATTACAATTACCCTGATTGAACCAGGGTAATTACAATTACCCTAAAAAGGCAGGGTAATTACAATTACCCTGAAAAAAGTCAGGGTAATTACAATTACCCTGATTGAACCAGGGTAATTACAATTACCCTAAAAAAATCAGGGCAATTACAATTACCCTGATTTTACAGATACCCTGTAACATATATATATATATATATATATATATCTGTAACGAATTGATTGAAGAAACTGCCGGGCGCAGAAGGCTGATTTTTGGCATGTGGGAGTTTTTTGGCTATGGCTCCAGTAAGTTCTGAGTTCAGAGCAAAATGTCGACTCATCATGGAATTATGACGTCATTGTCACATTTTTAAAAGTTAAGCAACACAGTTATTCGGGCATAACTCAGCCATTATAGGAGATAGAAGGCTGAAATTTTAAGAGAATCTGTATACTAACATACCTCACATATGATGCGACTTTCATTAAAAAATGATGACTCATCACTTTGTTATGACGTCATCATTACGCATCAACATTTTAAAATTGACAATTTATAATTAACCAATGTCACCTCCAGGCGACCGAAGGGAGCCTCCGGCGGGCACGCAGTGTCCGCCAGCCGCGCAGCGCAAGCAAGCGAAGCGCGCTTGTATTATTTAAGTTATGAATATAATAATTTTCAAAATAAACAATAGCAACTATATTTGACGATTGCTATTTCAGAATCGTTAAATTGTGAAAGAATGTAATACGTTGAAAGTATACATAACTTGTGGTATGTGATCAACCGCATTATTTAGGCATCTAGCATATAAATCGAAATAAATATTGCATTATGTATAAAGATTCGTTAGGTTATTATTTAGTTAGGATTTTTAATTAGGATTATTAGTTAGGATTTTTAGTTAGGATTTTTATCATAAGTTAGGAGTTTCTGTTCTACAGTACACCCTCGCTAATCCGAACCTCGCTAGTCCGAACCCTCGCTAATCTGAACACCCAAAATATAATATTATTCGCCTCTGCTCTAAATCAACGTTAATAACATTATATCTTTCACTGATTCAGAAACCTCGTTAAAAAAGGAATCATAGCAAGATATTATTCTTAATATTCTAACAATACAAATTTATTATAGTTAATACCACATTTAATTAGTGTTATTTCACTAATCCGAACGATTTTTTCGATCATTGGCACAGAGCTGTTCGGATTAGCGAGGGTGTACTGTATTAGAATGGGATACCGACAGTTCGAGACGCGACATTTTGAGACGCGACAGTTTGATACGCGACAGTTCGATACTACATTAAACGAAATGTAAGTGTAATAAGACGAAAAGATAACTCAAATTTAATGATTTTAGCTATTCTAAAGATGTAATGCAAATGAGAATTTTAAGGCCTGAATAAATTTCCAAATAGTTGGGTGACAACAACCAACGGTGGCGTTAAAGGAACGATGCCAGGCCTCGATTGAATTTGTCGTTCTTGGGTGAAAATATTTTGAATTGTCATTTGTGAAAAGGAGTACAATCTAATAACATTGATTGAAAAAGAAATCGAGTCTATTTGTCACTGATTTATATGAATTCACATTTTATCAAATTTAGGATATTCTCACATCAAACTGTTTCGTATCGAACTGTCGTGTATCGAAATGTCGCGTATCGAAATGTCGGCATCTCGAATTGTCGGTATCAAACTGTCGGTATCCCGTTAGAATTTGAATGAGCCAGGTAAGGGTTTGATAATCAAATGTTTACATCATAGTTTTAACATAACTCCAAAATTGCATCCTTATGCCGCAAAAATCAAAACGATCATACCATTATTAGGGAAGAGATTTTATATACTCCACAGCATGTAAAGCATCATACCTGTATACGTACATAACCTACTCAATAGATTGAAAAGGCTATGCTATACTATCCACCGGGCATGATAAACTGATACATTTGAACTGAAAAAATATGATCCAAGTAGGAATTTGTAAGTAAGAATTCACACTTGGCGAAACAAAATTGGAATAATTTATTGAGTAATTTTGAATGTCATCTTCAACTGTATTGTAGGATATTTCGTGGTAGTCTACATTTGTTCTCGTACTTCATATAGGAACATATGTATTCAACCCCGATATCCTAGTCGAGCAGGGGTGGTAAAATAAATGTGAGTATTTAAAAGATCATGAATTATTGCAACCTTATTGCAGCAAGTATTAATTTTCTGAATGTAAGGTTATATGAAAAATGTTCTTGAGATATTCGTACTTTTGTACTAATGACGACTTCGTGCGCGAAAAGTAATATACAGTCGAAACCGTTTTTTCCTTACACCGGGTTATCCTTACTAATCCTTTTTTTCCTACTTTTGATGTTGCAAGAAATTCCTAGTTTACTAGTATATTCCATCAGTTATTTATTACTCGCGGTTTATTCTTACTATTTTGATCTGAAAAGAAATAGTAAGAAAAAATCGGTCCGACTATACTTAATTTTAAAGTTGTTTCTCGTTAGGTGAAAAGAATAGCTGCAGATCGAATTTGAGCGTCTAAAATGTAAAATATTTCTGGGAGCAAGCCCCTCAGACCCATTATTATTGCTCGTTACGTTCCTCAGGGGCGTAATCATGGGGGGCAGGGGGGGCAGTGCCCCCCCATTTTTCTTGAACCTTATTAATTCAGCTTATTTTGGAAATACAAATTCTATATAATTGCCCCCCCATTTATTGTGTTTTGCCCTCCCATAATTTTCATTTTGTTACGCCACTGACGTTCCTCATAGCCTCGCTGTCAATGTCAGAATAATAGGTATATCTGTTTTGCTAACTTGATAAAGTCTTCTCAGTTTACGAGACCTTATTCGTTTGCAAAAAGTTTGGGGACGTGAAATGTGATTTTATGTAATCTATCTTCTACTCCAAATTGCGAAAAGATGTATCCTCCCTATTTCTCAATATTTACCCCCCGCCATGTTCGCATCACAAATGATGGCAGTATGTGCATTTTCATTAAGGTGAAGAGATATAATATATTGCAATTACAGTAAATACAATATTACAGATTGCAAAAGCTAGACTGCTAAATAACCTTTTGTTATCACTACTTTTGATCTCACACCTAAAACTTCATTTACATTGAAAATTTGAAGGCAATACTTCTAAGATAGGTTATAACAGGCCTTGTGAAGTAATTAATTACAAGGTGTACCAGTGTAGACTCGTTCTCAAGGGATTTTTTGGATTTTTTCGGTGGCTTTCCGGTATAATACTGTGCCTGCCTCAGCTCAACGCTATTTCCAAATTCATCTCTTCTCCCAACATAGGTATTCTCAAAATAAGAATGCAGAGGTAGCGCTTCAACTGGAAATTGCATCTTGAGCGTTTCGAAGGTTGAAAGAACAAAGTACGGAGGTAGATAAGCAATGCTGGCAACATCCGAATCCAGACGGAAAATTCAGGGTCGCTCAAATACCGGCTCTGCAGACCTAATTCCTGTACCTTCCGATAGCTGACTGGGATAAATGAAAGAAACAGCCCTTGATGTACGTCATTGGCCATATCTTTTTGAAAGCGTTGATAGCAGCTTGTTCAAAATCTACTAAGAGATACTGGGGATTGCTATCGGGACATAATTGTTTTATTATCTGCCACATCTTATTATAATTGAATGCACTTTTACCGGGAAGCAATACGTAGATACAAGGGAGCAAGTGCCCATCACGAAATGGATAGACCCCTCCGACTAACTCGTGGATAGTATATAGCTGTTTACATAATGAAGGGACTGTTTTGAATGTACTATCAGCCATCCATATTGTAGAATATGATAAGATATTCTTGTTTTCTTCAGTGCCAAACATCAATATTCTGTCTAGTCCTGGCCCAAAATCATACAATAGAAACCTTTTGCCACCCAGAGTTTGCAAATTTCCATCCATGATGAGATCACATAGGGACGTGGGGTTAACTGGGGCAGGCCGAGCTCTATGGCATATTTTCTTCAGACTTTTCTCTGAAAGTAAAAGGGTTTTAGCAACATCAGACAATTTTCCGGAAACTTCAGCAATTACCCGATGGGGGTTGTCATTGGTCTCTCTTGCTCGTCTTTTCACCCCAGCTCGAAATTCAAAAACTTCCTCCTTTCCAATCTCCACACTGTGGCTATGTTCCCCTAACTTTTTTAAAACATTAAATCCAGTTGTATGCAGACGAGCCTTGCAACTCTTCACTTCGCAGCGCCATTGCTTCTTGTAGATAAAGCCATCAAAAGATAATTTATCTCTTCCTTTTGAAGATTTAATCATCCTCATTTCGGGAGCTTCAAGTGAATGAATGCTATTTTCACTCTGCTGGATTGATGGAATTTCAGGTCAATTTATGAAAATATTTTCAGAGCTAGGAGTGTGAACCAGCATTTCTTGTAAAACTTGCTGCAATTCTAACGCGTTTTCGTGAGCATCTCGATTTAACTGCTCGTTTTGTTGCAGTCGACCATGGCAATATATGTGAAGATCTGAAAGTATACTGAAAACTTGGACATCGGAGATCAAATTAACATTGCTTTCACCTGTCCAAGCAATAAGCCCCCCTTCTTCTTGGTTATCTCCCCATTTCAAAATAGCGATTTTGAGAGGTATTTCAGTCATTTCCAGTTTATAGACCGCTCTTAGATAGGGATTGCCAAGGGAAATAAATGCACCATCCAGGGTAGAAGAAAGTTGTTCGAAAAGAAATTTAGTATTGCGAGAGGGAAAAGTCAGTGCAATCAAAACTTCTAGTGGTCTCTCCAAAAGTTCAGACAAAATCCGATTAGAAGACGCCCCATATAAAATGTGCACCATTGCACGACCAATCGTAAATCATACCAATTAAATTACAGTGCTGTGCTCAGATATCCTCCGTCCCCTAATTACTCCAACCATCGAAAAGTGCCCATACCTGACCCCAGACATCTTTAAAACAATCGACTCATTAATGGCGTTTGGAGCACCTCAAAAGGTATACACAGGCGATATAGAAAAATATTTCCGTCCATCCCACACACCCTCATACTCACAGCTTTTAAACACTACAATTCTACGCGAAAGAGGGAACAGCAGCTACTCGAACAACTTCTGAAATACAACTATCTCACAGACGGAAAGAAATTTTACCATCTAGGCAGAACCGGGATACCTATGGGACTACCACTTGCCCCAGAGCAAGCACGGATGTGCACAGCATACTTACTAAGAAACTGTTAGCCACCCATAGGGCAAGCCCTAACCCTATATTTCGATGACGTAGTGGCAACATACCCAATCGACTCGCTCCCATTAGAACCATATAAACTAATACCAACTACCGACAACGCCACACAAGACGCCATATACGATACCAGCAAAAAGGAATTCCTACCCATCCAGCAAAAGTACAGGCAAGCAGTACCCTTGCAACCCCACTCGTTCCACCCATCTTCCAAGCTAGCGCAAAAACTACTTCGGTGCAGCATTCCAAGCCACAGAAATAGCGCACAATCCAGCAGAAGCATTAGACTATATGCTCCAGAAATATCTACCAGCACTACAGAGGCTCGGACATGACTGTACCGAAGTGGTTAAAAATATGGTTCGCATCACCTATTTCCCGCAAAGAACGGAGAAAAGGGATGCCAAATACATCCCGAGCATAACGTACCAATTTTCAGATACAAGACCAACGATGAATCAGCTATCCCCATACCAGACTAAGGAATTCAGATTGCTTCCCATCACGCCCATTCCACCAATATTAAAACTCTTGGCCTTTGTACCAAAAAGAAACAACTCCAACCACTCAAACTTCCCATGCCCGAATTACAGCTGCATAATGTGCCGTCAGTATGAGACAATTATAAACGCCAACATCAACGTCCCCATCATACCATGATGAGGTACAGAAGTATATACATACTGTACAAATGCAATGAAGAGCCACTGAAACACGCTTACATAGGGACTACAAATCTCCAAAAACGAACATAGGCAACATCGGGAAGTACAACAGGATAAAAACTCACTTAAACAACAGAAAAAAACATTGCATGGCAGTTCCTGGGACTAATCAATTCAAAGGATAAATCCCCACAAGGAGAAAAGCCGGGAAAACAAATCGAATGGGAAAGGAAAATAAGGCGTAAATATCCAAAAAGTTTTCTACACCCTGCACAAAATCCCGCTTTCTACACCTCGCCCAAAAAAAACTAAATCCCCCCCCCCTTTTTCATTACAATCTCCAACAAAAACTTTCTACTCACCATTACCGCCCGCTCTTTCCTAGAATTCCTTTTTTATTTAATTTGCAACTTTATATAATTCACCTTTTTAAACTTTCTTACAAACCCGGTTATATAGCAAAAGCCCCAATTTCGGTACCTTTAAAACCACTTCCCAACCAAAAATGCACTTTAGCACCCCTTTTCCACAATCCCCAACCTAAAAACGAATGCTCACACATAGACTACTTAATATACAGATTGGCAAGTAGCCGAAACTCAGAAAAAAAAGAGAGGCCAATTTTGAATTTTTTCTCTCTGGTAAAATAGTCGTTTTATAGTTATAGATTATATACAATATGAGGTAATCAGGTATGGTGAATCTACTCCGATCATTTTTGAGGTACTTAAGAATGTGGTTTTGTGGTTTAGGCGCTATTTAATGATGATGATGATAGCATATATATATATATATATACACGAATATACCTAATTGGGTGTTACAGAATATAATATTTCAGATACTGTATGCTAGAGCTAGTTTGAACTGAGTATTCAGATACATATATCCATAGACTACTTAATATTAAGTGTCTATGAACGAGGTACAACACAATTCTACAAAATAAAACTTCTTGTATAATGTGTCACAAATTCACTATGCATTCTTTTTCCGCTTGTTAGCCTTGAATGATTCCACCTGATCTTTACGCCTTGTTTCACTGATTTCCTTTGAAAGTCCAGTTAAGTAGAAGTTTGCAATGATTGAGTTTGTTCTATTTCGGAGGTAAGATAATGTGAGTCACAAGCAAAGGTAGTATCCCATTGGTTTGACATGGCTTCAAGTAGACGATAAATAAGAATCTTCAATGGCAACATGGTAGCAAGGATATTTGTTTGTAAATGTTGCAGTGCAAACGCGAGATTGGTGTACACGCGTGTACACCAACTAGCTGGTGTACACTGGTGTAAACCCGGGTTTCCATTAAGTTTGATAATCTCGCGTTTACACCAGTGTAAACGCGAGTACCTATATAATTAAATATTGTGGTTGAGTTATTACTCTAGAATACGATATGATGAATTGTTTATTGTTAAAACAGTATACTATATTAATTATACACCGGTGTGAACGCGTTCACAGTGGGTAGCGTATACACTGCAACAATCCGACAATAGTACCGAAGATAATTCTACGCAAATGTCCCTTTTCTATACACAAATATCTCAATGCATGTGTCTAAAATTCCCTAAGTAATAAAACTAGAAACCGAGATTATAATACTCATTGAAATCGAATTGCACACGAGAATAAATCAGATTAGAAGATGTAATTAGTATACGTCTCATCATATCATATTTTAGAGTAATAAATCAACCACAATATTTAATTATATAGGTATTCACGTTTACACTGGTGTAAACGCGAGATTATCAAACTTAATGGAAACCCGGGTTTACACCAGTGTACACGCGTGTACACCAGCTAGTTGGTGTACACGCGTTCACACTGGTGCACACGCGTGTACACCAATCTCGCGTTTGCACTGCAACAACTGTCCCAAACTTATAAGGTTCCCCTGTTAAAAAAGGTTAAAACGGAAATGACACAACACATCCCTTGGGGCAAATTAGTTAGTAAATTCTATTGTATCACCCATGTATCTATTTTTCAGTAGTGCTCTCTAGTGATATGCGGTGCGACTTGAACATTGTGATGATAAAACTATTTGAGAGAAATTTTCGGATTTCCGCCCCTCGCGCTGCCACCGTATACCAACTTTCACCATTCAGTAAAATCCACCAGATTCCACCATTCAGTAATATTCCACCAGATTCCACCATTCAGTAATATTCCACCAGATTCCACCATTCAGTAATATTCCACCAGATTCCACCATTCAGTCATATTCCACCAGATTCCACCATTCAGTCATATTCCACTAGGTTCCACCATTCAGGCATACCCCTAAGTGGTACACTTTTAAATTCCCTTATGCAATAGTACATATAAACAACTTCGATTATTACGAATTTCAGATAAGATGTACAAATTTCGAAAGTCTGGTGTACGGACTAACGAGGGTCGGCTGTAATTGGATAATTATCAATGAGATTCCAATCGTTATGTTGATACGCTTGCAATTGATCAACAATCGAAATTGTATTGACAATTGATCAACTAAGGTTTGCAATGAATCGAATGAATTGAACTGAATAAGGCCGAATAAACTACAAAACTGGATTAAAGAAATGAATAACAAGTAGATACAATAGTTCCTTAAAAAATGACTCAAAAGGTAAATTTTTAAAATCTTCGACACCAAAACCCCTAGAATCTCCTTTGGTTCCTCATCCTCTATCTAACCGACTCTCTAATCTCTCTAACCGACTCAACTCTTTATTCTGCACAATAAACACCATTCTTTCTCTCAATCAAAATTAAGTTGATCAATTCTCAAAGTCATTACAATTTCTACTGTTGATCAATGCAAACCTACCGGATTCAATCTATTGCAAACCATAAGTCGGATTGGGGAGTAGAGTGACTCTATTTCCGTCAAAAAATCGATAGTCTTGGCGGTGATATGTGCTGATTGCGTCATCATGACGCTAGAATATCACTCTTAATCCTGTTCTTGGACGCCCAGTATCTCAAGAGTGAAGCACACAAAGTGTGCGAATTCGAAATACCAATTGGCAGTCACTGTCCTTTGTACCTGAAGTTGAATAGAGGCAATGTAACCCTACTTTGAAATAAACTGGCTACCATTTGTATATCGACGCTGCGAGATCGCTTGAATATATGGGAGCAGCTTCACCAGGTGATACCGATATACTAGATTCAGGGCCGGCGACAGAATTTACGGGCCCCCTAGTAAGATTTCTGGCCGGGCCCCTCCATCACCCTAGCTCTCTTTGACAAGAATTACATTTTTGTAACACCTGTGACCTTAGACAAAAAATAAATTGCAACCAGAAACTTATCCCAAATTTATTAATGACAGAATCCTTTGTTTTTTTAAATGTGATATTGATCATAGCAATTATTCTATTAGTGAAAACTGAAACAAAGGAATTCATATTGTGATACAAGCTTATTATGTACATACAAGACACAATTACAATGGACATCTTAAATCCTAAAGAAACTATCACATGCCGACCTGGGGCCCCTTTTTACCCCGGGCCCTCCGGTTTTACCCCAAGCTACCCCCCTGTCGCCGGCCCTGACTAGATTGCGTTTAGTCTCAGGATCATAGTGATAAATTCATGATTCATGACCAGTGCAGATGTCATAAACACGTTTCGAATGTACTTCGTTTTACTTCTTAAGTAGATATTCGCAAAATTTCAACCATTTCTCCTTTCGAGCAAATATTAGTTGATGCGCAGATAACCCCTCTTGTAGCCATAGAAAATTAAAAATGTCTTCTTTCAATCTCCATTGCAACATATGAAATATGTCGAAACTATTCAGAATTGAAGTTGCACAAAATCCGTAAACTATAGGTAGAGATTTTAAATTTGATCTAGTTATATAATATGTGGCTCTAAATACTTGTAACAAGCGCGCTTTGCTTGCTTGCGCTGCGCGGCTGGCGGACACTTCGTGTCCGCCAGAGGCTCCCTTCGGTCGCCTGGAGGTGACATTGGTTAATTAAACGGGATATATCATCTCTAAATATGTCCATCTTAGTTTTAAAATCGATATCACTCGAAAAAACACCAAATTTGTCAATTTTTCTATTTTTGATGAGTAATGATGACGTCATAGCAAAGTGATGAGTCATCATTTTTTGATGATAGTTGCATCATATGTGAGACGTGTTAGTATACAGATTCTATTAAAATTTCGGCCTTCCATCTCCTATAATGACTGAGTTATGCCCGAATAACTGTGTTGCTTAACTTTTAAAAATGTGACAATGACGTCATAATTCCATGATGAGTCGACATTTTCGTCTGAGCTCAGAACTTACTGGACCCATAGCCAAAAGACTCCCACATGCCAAAAATCAGCATTCTACGCCTGGCAGTTTCTTCAATCAATTCGTTACAGATATATATATAATATACAAACAAACAAACAAACAATTATCGAGTTTTAATAGTAAGTATTACCGATTATTGGAATGATATTTATTCGATAACTGTGCTAGTCCAGAAACTTTCGTAGTGACCCCATAAAAGATTTGATGTAGTCACAAATTATGATATGAAGCATGGCCTACTATAACAAGGCTATACATGCTGCCGAATCATAGTAAAAAATAAGAATCCAGTTTTTTAAATCTCATAATAGAAAACCTAAGCCTCCGATGCTTGCGAATTGAACTTTTTTGGGGTAAAAAAATACGAGGAATCAATTAAGACTACTAAATAAATTCAAAAGGCCATCCCTCATTTGGTTTAGGCGCAATTTTATTATGAGTCAGCATTTCACATAATTGCTGAATATCATAAACATTTTGTTACAATAACATTTCTTAGGTATATTCTATGTATACCTTATGATAGATTTCTACGAGTTAGTTCATGATCTTTCCCATGGCCTACTAAAATACATGAAAATATGCTGTCGAATCCTCTTCAAAAAAGTCTGTCCAATTAAATATACAACCACAATATTAAAATATGCCAAAATCAATATATGTTTGGACTGTGAAAAATTTTATTTGATTGTTTATCTAGTTGTATTCCTTACTAATTAGTAGATTTTTGCTCCTATTGTCCAACATGTGGTACCCATTCATCTATTCCAGTTGATTATTCTTTAAGGCGACCGGGGAACGCTATAAATTCAACATTTTCTACATTTTCTGCATAATTTTTTACTTCTATTTGTTTTCTATCTTAGCGGCATGCCAAATAAGTGTGCTGTGTTCTGGATATTCATCGAGCCAAAAACCTTTATTTCGTTTTCCTGATGATGAATATAAATCTCTCAAAGAATTATGGGTCAAATTTCTCAACCGTGAGAACTACATAATCACTCCTCAATCGTGTATTTGTATTGACCACTTTGAAGAGAGGTATATTGTGCGTCACCCTAAACAACAAAGACTTATTCCTTACAGTACTTAGGTTATTTCAAAAGTACTGATCACTATTGATTTTTGACAGCTAGTGGTTATCGAATGTACCAATTAATATAATCCAGATAGCATTACCCATTCTCTCCTAATATCTAAAAGAATTTTTAAGATAGCATAAGTATTTTTCTTATAATCATTATTTCAATCTCGTCAGTTTTGGCTACTTATACATTTATGGCTTCAAAATCGTCTATTATTGAGCAAGAGCAAAGGTCGTATATCAAGTTTCGATCACTGCTAAAAGATTCGAACAGGTATACCCACAATGATCTCGTGGAAGTTTGTGGAGAACAAACACTAGATTATTCCACGGTTAGAAGATGGGCTCGACTATTTAGAGAGTGAAGAGGCAGCATTGAAGATGAGCCTCGGACTGGTAGGCCTAAATCTGCAACCGGTGAACCCTCAATTGAGTTGGTTGGTGAATTTCTTCGAAATGACCCTTGCTGCTCTATTGAAGAGCTTTCTAAGTATACGGATATCTTAACGGGAAATATTTATCACATTCTGAATGAAGATCTCTGAGTAAGGAAGGTTTGCGCTCGGTGGGTGCCGTATTTGCTGTCAGAGGCCCGGATGAAACAGAGGGTAGAATGTTGTGAAAATCTTCTACATTACGAAAAATTTGATGCAAGGCGACTCTATGAGATAGTAACCATAGATTAAACTTGGATTTACTATTCACAACCTAAATCCAAGGAAAAATCTAAGTGTTGGCTGCATCCCGGCGAACCCCGACCTACAAGACCGCGTCCAGATTTCCGTGCCAAGAAGGTAATATACGCAATTGCGTTTGACGCCTACGGTTCAGTTGCTCAGGTTTGCGTTCCGAAGGGCCAGAATGTTACTGGAGACTTTTATTGCACTCATGTGCTCGCAGAAGTCAGTAAACACTACACAGAGCGTCGGCCGAGAACTGGTCATCGTGGAATAAAACTTCTGCATGATAATGCCAGTAGCCATAAAACTAAACAAGTCACCGCATACATCAAGGATATAGGGATGAAAACACTGAATCACCCTCCCTATTCCCCTGACCTAAGTCCTTGTAACTTCTGGTTGTTTTAAAGCTGAAATGTCATCTCTCTGATAAGGAGTTCACTAGCCGAATGGAGATCGAAATCGCCGTTCATAAGTACCTGAAATCGATCCCACAGACGGAGTATAAAAATACATTTCGCTGCTGGGTAGACCGTCTAAAGGAGTGTATTCACGTCAAGGGAGACTATTTCGAGAATATGTAATTAAATAACACATCAGTCGTTGCTTAATATCAAATTGGTGGGGGGTGATCAGTACTTTTGAAATGACCTAAGTAAAAATCCAATACCTACAATTAATCCTGATGTCATTCCTTTGAGCCTCTCAATTATTCCAACTTGCCTAGGAAGGCTCCCAAAAAAACGTATTTTTCAGGAGGACCAATTCAAAGATTTCAAGATTAAATATCAAGTAAATAACCTAGATGACGTCAAAACATATCTGGAAACAGCACCAGAATATGAAAATTTTCAAATGTTCCTGTCTGAGTCTGCCTTGACAGCATATAACATTCAGATCCATTCTGGAATTGCGAAAGTCCAAGAATGTATCAATATTGATAACGTACTTCGTGTAAAACTCAGCTTCGAAGGTTACCAATCCCACTTCCTGAGTACATCAGGAATTCTGCCAACTGTAAATTGACCTCCCTTGATATGTTGACAAATTTACCCAATTATTGCAGAAACTATATTGGTTTGCATGGTGGTTGTGATATCGAAATAATACAATAATTACTTTATTCTACTTCTACCATCCTAAAGAAAGACCAAAATACTCGCATAACACACTCAAATTCGCTATATTATTGCGCTACACTTCAAATTCCGCCTACAAATTCTGAAGCAATACCTCCCACTACCATCTGAAACTGTCCTTACATAGCTAAAATCTCCCTTGATTCAGAGTTGTTCAGCTCTTTGTGGACTTAGGGATAATAATTTGATTGGAAACGACGTAGTATTACTCCTTGATGAAATGCATCTACAACAACAGGTTAGTTCATCTTTCTTTTCTTAAATAATTAAATATTTAGTGTATAAGCGTTGATTACCTATTTATTTAGGTTCAGTATGACGGGTACACTATCGTTGGATGTAATGGAGACCTTGAAATGTACAAGAGTGTTCTCTGTTTTATGGTTTTTTCCATAACTAAAAGTATTCCCTATGTCCTGAAGGCGATACCAATCGTGAAATTGTCGTATGAAATTATCTGTAATGGCATCTTAAACTGCTTATCTCTTTTATGTCGAGGAGGGTTTTTCACTCGTTCGATTATATCAGATAATCACAAGACGAATATTAAAGCATTTCAAACTCTTTCTAAAGAGTATCCCATAAACGGAAAATCAAATTGTATCAGCAATCCTCACTGTTCATTGCAACATATCTATCTGATGTTCGACACAGTTCATCTAATTAAAAATGTTAGGAACAATTTGTTAGCACACTCCTTCGAAGTACCTCATTGCAAGCTGACTCTCCCAGAAAAAGTGCACGAGTTTCCTGCTGGAGGTGTGTACTGGGCGTGTCTGCATAGAGTTCATGAACATGATTTACAAGAATGTGGAAAACTTAGAAAAGCTCCTAAGATAAATTTTTCTGTATTACACCCCGGGAATAATAAGTCATCAGTCCCTCTAGCCTTGGCTATTTTTGACCCAACAACAACAACTGCTATTAGCAGCTACCATCCAGAAGAAATAGTGACGCCCTCATTTTTAGATCTTTTTTATTCGTGGTGGCTTATCGTTAACTCTAAACAAATTCCATACTAATTCTATTGGGAAAGCGATAGTTCCTGAGGATGGAAAGTTAGTTTTTTTGCGAGCCTTGGGAGACTGGTTGGAACAGTGGAAATCTTCACAAACTCTTGGTCTTACTAATCAAACGTTCGATGCCCTAATACTAACCTGTCGATCAATTGCAAATTTATGTGATGACCTCTTCTCCGATGGTTATGAATATATTATGACAGGGAGGTTTCAAACGGATCCTTTGGAGAGGATATTCTCGCAATACAGACAGATGAGTGGTGGTCGCTTTCTCATTAGTCTTAAGGAAGTATTAAAGTCAGAATCTATCATTCAAGTGAAAACCATTCTTAGTAACAGTCTAGAATCTGTGGATTATTTACCAAATATGCCTCTTGAACCTAGTGAGTTAATCGAACAATTCGTCACAGAAATTGTACAAAATGAAGAATTTGATAATTTGATCCTCTCTAATGACTGTAAAGAAGTTATCGTTTACATATCAGGGTACATCACTCACTCATTAGTCCCCAATAATAATTAATAAGTGTAAGGACTGTTTATATTGTTTACATAAAAATATTGAAAGTAGTCCATATGTCGATAGTCTTAACAGAGGGAGACTTACCTTACCGTCACAATCCCTAAACAATTACCTTCAAATGGCATTCGCTGTTATTGAATCAATTGAGTCCAAGGTTCTCCATTCTGGCCTACCAACAAAGATTCTAACTGCTACCTTATTGGACCAATTGTCAATTGATTGGGAGTCCAGCTTCTCCTGCCCAAGTCATTTCCAACATAATCGAAAACTTATATATAATTGTAAAGTCTGCGATATCTATTTTCAAATCTTGCAAAGGCTGTAACTGAGACAAAGAGGAAAGATCAAGTAGAGAAATTTAAGTTACGTCAACGCAATACATTATAGTTCTTATTACTACTTTCAGGCATAGAATTCTCCTAAATTTTGTTTTATTCATTTATTCCACATACTCATATAGTAACTTGATATAAGGTAGATTAAACCTTTCGCTTTCAGCATATATTTCAAAAATAACAATAACGATAGTTTGAAATATCTACTATTTGGTAATATTGTGTATCTTAAACAGATATGTTTTGTGGAAAATTTTCGTAAAATGCTGACTCATAATAAAATTGCGCCTAAACCAAATGAGGGATGGCCTTTGGAACTTTTTTAGTAGTCTTAATTGATTCCTCGTATTTTTTACCCCAAAAAAGTTTAATTCGCAAGCATCGGAGGCTTAGGTTTTCTATTATGAGATTTAAAAAACTGGACTCTTATTTTTTACTATGATTCGGCAGCATGTATAGCCGTGTTATAGTAGGCCATGTATGAAGTTATGGCAAATATTTGGTTTTGATGTACGAAGTTTCGATATACTGTGATGGTAATAATATACTGAGAGTGGAGGCAAATCAAGTGAAGCGTATACAAAAAATGATAGATTTGATGTCTAAATCATGCAATTTAAGAATATAAAATGAATTATTATCTAGAACTCACCAAAATGTTCATAAAAGTTGGCAAATTTATAGTTGATTCATGATGAAATTCTCAGAATTGAAAAGAACGAAAAAAGAGATATAGCGGTTGAGATTATAACTCCAATTCTATGTATTTGAGAAAAAGATCAAGCGTAATTAACATATATAACATACATGTAATCGTATTGTATTTAGTCGAAGAGTGCCTATTAGTCAAGTTAAAAGTAATTATCTAATCAAGCAATGACTCCGGCAGAACTATATGGTTGAATTAGAATATGCACAACATTTCAACAAAATACTTAGGGCGTTCAATATGTTCCAGGCCCAACTTTATATGTCAAAAGGTAACAAAGACAAAGTATTTTCAATTCGTTTAATGAATTCGTTGCAGGATTATGCTTCGACTGGTATGTTGGTTGCTGTGTTATTAATATAATCACTGTGGTTAGCACACACGATTATAGACCCGGTTTACGGTCCTTATAAAAAATTTCAATTTTGCCATTGAAAAAGACTGGAAAACAATTTGTATGGATAAAATTCCTCAAAATTGTTAAATAATATCGTTGAAATGTAAAATAATCAAGAAGGCATGGAGAAGATACAAACGGGAGGTGTTCAGTTGAATATTTCGTGATAAAAAGATGTTATACTCATTATGGTGGATTTTTTGCCACTTAAAAGTGGGACAAAAGTGTCAGTGAATTGCAAAAAAAAACACATTTCCCCAGCTTAAAATTAGAAGAGTTCAAAGAAGTCAATCTCTATGTTATTTGATTTGCAGAATTCAATGGAGAGATTAGTTTTATTCTAAGTTTGCTCAGAACTGAAACACATCAAATATTAAGCTAAAACTCTCCATAAGTCAAGGACAGTAAACCGAGTGTATAAATCGTGTGTGCTAACCACAATAATTATATTATCACAGCAAATCAAATTGCCAGTAGAAAGATAATCCTCTAATGAATACAATAAAATAATTTAAAATACATTGTTTCAGTTGCCTTTCGAATTATAAAGTTGGGCTTGGAACATATTGAACGTCCTAAGTAACAACACTCCACAGCCAAGAACACAAAATCACGAGCTTCAGTAGAAAATTCTCCAAAGTCCTAGTTTTGATTGCTCGCTAAATGGGTTTGTCCCGAGCATCAAGCGCTCCCACTCCGTGATCCAGCCTCCGCTCCAAAAAAGGAGGCGCTCCTCTATGTGCTCCTTTAAAATACTTTTCGAATTTTTTCCGAAAATAATGTGTTATACAACGAAATTTATCGCAAAATTGACCAGCATTTGCGGTACAAAACCAGCGGACCAGCAAATTGACTATAAAACCAGAATTTCATTCAGACTAGTATTTTGACTCATCATTGCCAGTAAGCTATCTCTGTTAAGCATACTTATCATTGTGAGATCATTGATCTACACTAAGTCCTCTAATTGTCCACCATTGGGTAATGGGATCCTAAGTGGACAATTAGAGAATTCGAAATGTGTGTGCACATAGTACTCCGATTCAAGTGGAAAAAGGCCGTGACCCATTTTATAATATTCGCGATTCACTCTCTGAGAATAGTAATTTATTATGCTGTTTCTGATTGCAGAGCATTTCAATTCTGGGTTGTTTTGCTGATAAACAGAAGCGTAGATCTGCTTCAAACCTGTATCAAAGTATATTTCTAGCCGTAGCCTATATTACTAGCCAGCTAGAAACGCAGTTTCACATAAGTTGATGGAAATAGTACGGATAACTCATGGGCGCAGCCAGAAATTTTTGTAGGTGGGGCATATCAACCAGTTGGGGGTCTGCGGACGTTGTAAGCTCTTCAGTGGGGTGCAGGGGCTTTTTTGAAGCTAACAGCAATTTGTCCCACAATTTGAACAGATTCATCTAATTTTGAGATTCTAGAAATACAAATAATCTCCGAAAACAGTCCCTTCTCACCAATTATTTTATAATTTACTAAATAAATATTCAGACTTTATCCAGTCAGAGGGGAGCAGCTGCCTCCCCCTGACACCCCTCTCTACGCCCTTGCCATTAGCCTAGTACAAAAAGCGCTATGCCTAAAATCCGAATGGGGCAGGACAATCGCAGAAATCAGGTTTAGCATAATCATCAATAAAGTATCATAACTACATGGGAGATGATCAATCAAAATTATCATCCTTACTATTAAAACTCGATTAATGTTTTTGTTTGTTTTTGTATATATATATATGTAACGAATTGATTGAAGAAACTGCCAGGCGCAGAAAGCTGATTTTTGGCATATGGGAGTCTTTTGGCTATGGCTCCAGTAAGTTCTGAGCTCAGAGCAAAATGTCGACTCATCATGGAATTATGACGTCATTGTCACATCTTTAAAAGTTAAGCAATACAGTTATTCGAGCGTAACTCAGCCATTATAGGAGATAGAAAGCTGAAATTTTAATAGAATCTGCATACCTCACATATGATGCAACTATCGTCAAAAACGATGACTCATCACTTTGTGATGACGTCATCATTACTCATCAAAATTTTAAAATTGATAAATTTGGTGATTTTTCGTGCGATATAGATTATAACAGTAGGACAGACGTATTTAGAGATGTTATCTCCCTTATAATTAACCAATGTGACCCCAGGCGACCGAAGGGAGCCTCCGGCGGACACAAAGTGTCTGCCAGCCGCACAGCGCAAGCAAGCGAAGCGGCTTGTAGCAAATAAAATGAGAAACAAGGGTCAAAATTAAATTAAGTTTTTGCTTAAGATGTAGCAAAGAATTTCGTTCATTTCTAGGCAATTGTGGATAATTTAGTGCCCTTCACACCATAGGCGCCAAGTGTGGTACCTACGGGGCCGCCGGGGGTTTTACCTCCACGAATTCATCATATACAAATCCATTATATATATATAATGGATTTGTATATATATGTAATGTATATATATACTCCCCCAGATTTTATTTTACTTTTCAAAACTTGGCTCCAAATAGGAGACAAGTTTAGTCTAAGAATGTCCCGCCGGGTATGTCTGGATCTAACGCCTATAGAGTAACTTCAAGGCAATATTCGATACTTTTGAATAGCTAACGAGTCCATAAACCCAAATTTCAGATAATCATCTGAATAATCACGTTTCGGAGCTCGTATTGCTGCCATAATAAAGAAAATCTATTAGAAATTAGACCATTAATTCATATTTCTTAGCTATACACTACCCGAACAAAAGTATTCGACCACCACGAAACCTCCACATACAAATGGTTATTCATAAAGGAATATACACTCAAATCTTAAGAAATATTCAATTTTTGATCTAAATTCTTAGTCAATTTTGGTAACTACAGACTCCTTTTTGTAAAACTGCATGTTCATTTCTTTTTGTATATCTAGTTACTATCGAAATGCTGTGTACTCAAAATATGATTGTGGTTTATATAACTTTGTAACATTCCATGATCATTTCTAATTCACTAGCCTCGAGAGTTTGGAGTTTCTTATTATCGAAATTTATTCTAGCTAAAATCGCTGTTAGATATGATAATGATAATATAATATATAAGTACTAACATTTCTGATTCATTATTTATAGCAATTAATTATTTGTTTGTTCTGATGTCATCAGATACTGAGGAAATTCCGCAATTTCTGCCACTTCTCTCCATACCTTCGCATTTCGAATCGTCAGAATACGATGAGGGTAGTGAGCACGATACCTCGATATCTACTCCCAGTACACCTGGAACCCCAGCCACTCCACTCACCCAGTTGAGTTCTTCTGTTTCGGCGTTCGCTTTTTCCGATTCGGATAGCTCCACAACTCCAAGATCTACTTCTGATACTAAAAGTAAGATGAAACATAAGCAGGGGCGCCGAACTTTTCGAAATCTAAGGACAATTTCGGGGTTCCAGGGGGGCTCGACCGTAAATTTTGTATTGCGTCTATGGGCCATCTTCGATTCCAGGGGCTCAAGCCCCCCAGCCCCCCCTGGTTCGGCGCCTATGAACATAATTACCCGAATCGTTTTTCTAGGAGAGGGTGCAAACGCACATTATTTCGTACTCCATCTTCAGTCAAGCGTCCCCTACTCAAACGTCCAAACTCCAGACTCCTGGATAGCATCAAGTTTCCGCCACCTCCAACTCCTCATGACATCACGCTAAAGGAAGGGGAGAAGACAATAAAAAAGAGTATGCATGTTCCTCACGGTACAGAACTAATGAACTGGACATATTTTCTCAAGTTTTTTCACTGATTTCATGTCGCGAACCAAATTGTAAGGCTGGTACTTTGAGACTTCACAAACAAGCTCACACTAATGGAATGCAATCCTACTTTATTCTTCATTGTCGCCAGTGCCATACCTTTATCGCACAGTTTTCGAACTCCCTTTATTTGAATGAGTCTATGGAAGGCTATATTAAACCTCAAGAGCACCCGTCAGCATAGCCAGGTAACATTCGCTCTTTATTGGGAATGCACTACTTCAATGAGCTGGCAGGACTTTCGACTACAATGCGCTATTCAAGACCTCCCAGTACCCGCTCGCAATAAGGGAAAGCCACTTATTGATAGTCTAATCCTCTACAGAGGCCATCGCTGAGTAATCTATGGCAATGGCTGCCGCAGAAATCCGCGATCGGGTTGAAGTTAAAGCATCAAATATTCCTGGTGTTTCCAAGTGCGATATTTCCTTTGACGCCACTTGTCATGGAAGAGGGCATTATAGCAACCAGGGATTTGCTTCTGCTATAGATGCGGTGTCGGGCAAAGTGCTTGACTACTGCCTTTATAACCGCGTTTGTAAAAGCTGTTCCATGTGTGCCAGAGAGAGACGTAATGATCATCCGGACGACTATGCTACCTTTTGGGAGAAACATGAATCTCAATGTTCAGTGAATTTTTCTGGTATCAGTCAGGGGATGGAGGGTGCTGCGGCCTGGAAATTTGGAAGCGGTCAATCGCAAAGCCTCAACTCGTCTATTCTATCTATTTAGGAGACGGAGACCCTTCTTCGTTCAAACGGCTGATCGAGAGCGATCCGTACATTGGATCTGAATTTGTTCGCAAAGAAGAGTGCCTGGGCCCACGTTCTAAAGTGCCTCAGACGGTATTCAAAAAGAAGCTTGGTCGTGCCCTTAGTGCAGGGAAGATAGAACGTATTGTGCAATTATATGCTCTTGTCATCCTTCAAAATAGGGGCAGGATACCAGAGGAGATACAGGCAGCCCGGTTCAACCTTTGGATCACCTATTTGTGAAACATTTCAACTGCCCCGCAAAGATCGATTCGTGGTGCTATCACCAATGCCGATGTGCGAAAAATGCTGCCGATTCATTGGTTCAAATCCCTACTCTCCGTGCACCATACCTTGACGAGTCGCAGTATACTGGTGTATGGGAGGTATTCGAGGTATTCGAGGTATTCGAGTATTTGCTAGCATTTCTCTATGTTCAGCACTCACTATGGGAAAGACACAGAATAGCAATGAGTCCCTTCATTCGATAATCTGGCATAACACGCCTGAGATCAAATTTGATGGCAATAAGTCAATTGAAGCCGGTACCTCTATAGCAGTCAGTACATTCAATGATGGGTCCCTTGTGTTGGCGCCAGTGTTAGATGCTTATTCCATCCCTTCCTCCTACTCCACACTGCTTCACCTCGCCCGCAGAGACAGGGATCGTAATCTCAGATTGGAGATGAGTCATCTGCGAAGCCAAAGGAGAACGTGAAAAGTCTTCCGTTTATAGTAGCGGAAAGTTTGGTGCTGAGGCTTCTGAAGAACAAGAATATGGGTCTGACGATTCAGATATCCTTTGTAACTCCTGCAAGCACCGAAATTGTCCGATTGGAGGAACACGCAAGCGGGATGACTGGTTGGCTTGTGACAAATGCGAGGAGTGGTATCACGCACAATGTGTCGGCGTTACCAACATCAAAAATCTAGAAGACAATTTTTGTAAAGCATGTATCTAGGCTCTTATTGTAGATTTTTCAATGTGTTATTGCCTTCATTCTTTCTATAAAGTTAATATTAACTTCACAACTTTAACTTTAAATTGGATTATCTCAGAATAATTATTTTTGAATAAGTTTAGCATTGAAAATCATTGAAAATCGAGATTATAATATCAACCTTATTTGAGAATTTGAGCTATATCGAAGTATTTTTTAACTTTTATACTTAAAAGATTCAAAAATCGGGGTTTAAAGACCAAAATAACACGAAGAAAATTCGGCAGTCACTTGATTGATCACACGATAAAATCAAAATAAATCAAATAAGGGCTGAAAATCGACGGTAGAGCAATTACTAATACAGTCGAAACCGGTTTTTTCTCACTCCGGTTTATCCTTACTTATCGGTTTTTCTTACTATTTCAGAATCTTAATTATGTAAAAAATTCCAAATCTATATAATTTCCATCGTTTTTTTCATACTGTTCGAACCGTAGAAATAGTAAGAAAAGCCGGTTTCTACTGTACTTATTAGAACTAGCATGAATACAGAAAGTAAAAGATTGAATGTAAATTTTCTTGCGCGGCTGAATTTCCGTTGTATTAATTTCAATAGGAGCCGAAAATAGAAATCGAAAATAATCACGAGTTTAGAAATATGTACAAGCAACCTGATGTACTGAGAATACACTATTTATCCATCTGTGGTTACTGAAACTAGCTAAGCGATAGCTATCTTGTACTGATTTTACGTTGTATATTATTATCCTGTCTAATACTCAGTGCAGTAGCGTTAAATTCTTGACACTTTCTTAAAGTAAGTAATTCTTAGCTGTTTCTTAAGTTACGCAAATACTTAGTTTTTGCTTCAAGTTATACTTAAGTTTTAAGCTAAGCAAAACTTAAGTTTTGTTAGTGAATAAGGCCCCAGACTGTAACTTGTTGCTATTCTTCACAAACCAAACCTATAGCAACTCGAAGCAAGATCACCTCAACACTGTTCATCCTGTAGATAGACTATATAATAACACGCCTCATTCCAAGATGAAAGGCTATCTGAAGTTTGCTATATCCCTGATTGTCGTGATTGTTATAATTGCAAACATACAGATCTGGTATGCCAATAATGGATCATTTGCTTCATTTATATTCTCCTCTAAAAGGTTCATACCGAATTATAATCCAGAATTTGATGAGAGGAAAGTGGATATACTTATGAACTCAACTGTTCCCCCTCCAATGCCTTTATCGATTGATAATACCGCAGAAATTACTAAAAAGAATCAAGATTTAACTCCCATTTCTACTATTCCTCCTCCAACCCAATTACAGACTGATAATATCACAGAAATTACTGAGAAGAATCAAGATTTAACTCACAATTCAACGGTCTCTCCTCTGAATATCATAATAACTGCAAACAATTCGGAATTCGAACAAACCATTCAGGATATTATGCCTACTAACACTCAAAATGAGAAACAATTCGTCTATCTCATGGAAACAGAGCAATGTGTCCCAGAAAAGTACATGAAGAAAGAAACATTAGGCGACTCTGTTGAATGTATGTGTGACGTCATTGTCTTTAGTTTTAGACAAAAATGTCTGAGTTCTACTACACTGAGTCATGTGGAATACATAGAACCACAACCAAGTACCTGGGCTGGTGGTAGGAACATTCTGTACAATGCAGCAATTTCTAGAAATAGGAACTATCTCTATTACATCTTCATGGATGATGACATGCATCTCTACTACAACAGCAAGTATGCACCTGTTGAAATGCAATCCATTTCTCCATGGAGAGCTTTCGAGCGATTCCTCATCGACCATGAACCTGTAGTTGGTGAAACCAATTATCAGTTTCACCACGACTCCGAGGTAATTATCCAATCATTTCACAAAATTTGTTCGCCACACATAAAACCGAATGAAAAGCTACCTTCCAATCGTACCTCCATAGGTACGGAATTGCCGCTATACTTGACAGTTGTCACATTCGATGGAATGTTCAATGCATATCATCGAGACGCGGTGCGAGAACTCCTTCCCTATACGCTCTCTTATGACTACCTAAATTGGAATTTTGCGCAGCTATTCCAATTTGCTAAAGTGGAGTTAATGTATCGAGGCCAGGCTGTCATGTTTACTCCAGTGAATGCTGAGAATCCATTGCACAGAGACTATCCCAAAGATCTCTCCGAGAGAGCTAAGATGTTTGGAAAAGTTGTTAGGGGCATTGCTCAAAACATTCCTTCGGAATATTCCAATGAACCATGGATTAAACAGTTCTCAGACGATCCTATACTCTACAAGGATAGTATATCACTAACTATCTGCTATAAATTCCCCCCTAAACACCCTATCAGAAAGTACTCGCATTTTTCTTTTAAATGGACCTTGTAGCCTCTCAATTCTATTATAATCAACAGGAATTTATCAGTGTTTTTATTTGTTTTTTTTTACTAGGCTAATGGCAAGGGCGTAGAGAGGGTGGTCAGAGAGAGGCAGCTGCTCCCCTCTGACTGGAAAACTCTGAATATTTATTTAGTAAATTATGAAATAATTGGTGAAGGGACTGTTTTCGGAGGTTATTTGTATTTCTAGAATCTCAAAATTGGATGTTCAAATTGTGGGTCAAATTGCTGTTAGCTTCAAAAAAGCCCCTGCACCCCACTGAGGAGCTTACAACGTCCGCAGACCCCCAACTGGTTGATATGCCCCACCTACAAAAATTTCTGGCTGCGCCCATGAGTTATCCGTACTATTTCCATCAACTTATGTGAAACTGCGTTTTCTCGCTGGCTAGTAATGAAGGCTACGGCTAGAAATAAACTTTGAAGCAGATCTACGCTTCTGTTTATCAGCAAAACAACCCAGAATTGAAATGCTCGTCGAAATTATATGCTGGAAAGGTGGTACTACAACTGGGTTGAGAAATCGTCTAGTAACACATAATATCCATCTGAATCACACCTCACAAGAGCCCCATTGAAGAAATATGCAATCCAAAGTTAGATAAAGTTTTCGAAAAAACAAAGTTTAGATGAGATAATTGGGAGGTTAGAAGCTGAGGATGGTATCAGTTATTTAAAGATCAGCCAGAATCAATTATTTCTTGTTCGTCCCTCATTGTAAGAAAAAGGTTTCATTCCCATTAAAAATCACAGTACAGTTTCCAAAATTGTTCTCAGATGTAGAAACCATGTCAAAGAAGAAATTACAGTAATTGTCACCTTTTTAAATTTGTAAACTATACATCCGAATTACTCATTTTTGAAATTTTCAACACGAATACTTATTCTCATGTAGAAAATTATCAATCTGCGTCACTTTGTGTTACTAATCGCCACCATATAGTATAATGACCATGACTAAGGACAAGTAGCATCAGGTATCAAAAGTAGATATTTTTAACGTGGGAGTTAGTAATTGAGTTGAGACTCTCAATTCTGAGTCATTCTGAAATGTAGATTAATAATTTAGATCAAAAATGGAATATTTCTTTTCAAGGTTGGAGTGCATATTCCTTTATGAATAGATCCATTTTAATACTATTTGTATGGAGGTTTCGTGGTGGTCGAAAACTTTTGTTCGGGTAGTGTTTGTGATTTATCAGTATACACATTCTACAGGGTGGCTCGTAAGTTCTGATACAAGCTTCATTATGTATAAAATGATTTATACTCAAACAATCTTGGCTATTATGATCTTTAGAGATTGTAATTCGAATATTCTCAATGATTTTAATAGATTTATTGAGTCTAAGACCTGGAACTGTGTTTTGTATGGTGAGTTTTATGGGGGAAAAATGTGTCCTGGCACGCAGCGAAAATCGAGAATCAAGGTCGCTACTTCTGTAAAAAATGTCTTTATCATCGATGTCCTATGACGATTTAACACCAGATACCTTTCATTCACCATGGAAATATTTCATAAATCCATTGAATTCATCATCAGAAACGAAAGAAAGTTATTATTTCACGAAATCAAATTAGGTACATTTTGCAAAATCACCCAAAATTGCAATGGTTCTCAATATGTACTGATATAAGCATCCTATATTTCTACAAATTTAAAGTGTTCGAGGGAAATGTAAGAGCCAATTTTTCGTAGAATTTGAAGACTCTAGAATGATCATTTGAAAAGCAGTTGGTCCTGATACTCGATTTTCGCTGCGTGCCAGGACCAGGGGTGTAGTTAGGGTTACCAGACGTCCGGGTTTGACCCGGATAGTCCGGGTTTCGAGCCATTTGTCCGGAGTCCGGGAATGGGATGAATTTGTCCGGGTTTGGAGAATTTTGAGTCCTGTCCGACTACTCACTACTCAAGACTGTCAATATATTATATCCGTATCTAAGTTATTTAGTTAGCTATTGCTCTGTTGCAAACGTGTCACTCTCTAATATTTGAAGAAAGAGTGCAAGTTTGTGAAATTTGGATTATTACTGATCTGTAATGCTACCTAGTGTACGTATACTACTGAGTACTGACCCTAACTGCCCTAACATGTTAAAATTGCCAAAGCGAGTGAGAAGTATTCTTAGTATTAGTCTTCTTAGTAGTCTTAGTAATTTATTAGTACAGTGGAACCTCCGTAATCCGACACCTCTGTAATCCTACATTTCTCTAAACCGACATTATTTCTGTTCACGGATCGTTTTTCTATAGAAAACAACCTCCATAATCCGACACCTCGCTATTCCGGAATCCGACAATTTAATGATTTTCCAGTAATGCAAATTCGACCTCCATAATCCGACATTTTGCTGATTTTCCACAAATGTCGGATTATGGAGGTTATTCGATAATCCGACAATTTGCTAATCCGACATTTTTTTCGTCTCCCATTGAATGTCGGATAATGGAGGTTCCACTGTAGTATTAGAATTCTTAGTACGTATTACATTAATAGTATTCTTGGTATCCACAGAGCACGACGCTACTGGTATCCACAATAATATTTTGTATTAATCGAAGACTGAACTGCAGTAACAGGTAGTACATATGGTTAATTTTTTAGAGAATAAATTATATCCGGGTTTGGCCTTTTGAAAATCTGGCAACCCTAGGTGTAGTGTACGGGGAGCGGGGGGGAGCAGCGCTCCCCCACTACAAATTCAAGGAGGAACGGCGCTCCCTCACTACAAATTTAAGGGGGAATTTATTGCATTCCTATTACATAGCAACAACAGCATTGCACTGTTTATGTTTAATCTGTCTGCGGTCAAATATACAACATACTTATAATTCCTAATGCACGTATCAATTGATGAATGTTGTAAGAATGAGTGATATTATAGAGGAAGACATAAAAGCATTTTCAAAATGGTAGAAATTGAGAATTGTCAGGTCGATTCTATATTTTTACAAAGTGGATAAAATTTTGAGCTATATATAGAAAGCGTTTACAGGTACAAAAATGTGAATAACTCAAAGAGAACATATGGAAACCAAATGAATTTTTTTATTCAACGAATTATGATTATAAACAGTAAAATACCAAAAAAATAAAACAGTTTCTAAAATATACATTTTTGTTACGTCATAGTTCCGGTTTGCTTCCGGTGTTGGTTTCAGTTCCATTTTTCACAAATAAAAGGAACTCAAACTTAATTTACTCATGTTTTTCGAATTCTCCATATGTAAAACATAAGTATAGCAATTTATGAAAGAGTTTGATGAATATTTTTCGATTTATTCGAGTTTAATATGGGATGGTGATTTTACCATTGTGAAAATCCTTGGTCAAAAGCAAAAATTCAAAATTTTGTGATGTCATTAGTCAAAAACCACATGACCGATTGATCTTAAATTTTCACAAAAGTAAAGACATATCAGTGGCTTGTCGCACAGAAAATTTCAGACAAATCGGTTGATGGTGGTGAAATGGCTGGTTGATTTGACATGGAATTCCCCATATATATATATATATATATATATATATATGGTGATCCATAAGTTCTGTTACAAGCTTCATTAGGTATAAAATTTCTTATACTCAAACGATCTTATTTATTATGGTCCTTAGAGATTGTAATTCGAATATCTACAATGATTTTAAAAGATTTTTCGATTTTATGCTTGGAAATGTGTTTTGTATGGTGAGTTTTCAGAAAAAAAAAATGTGTCCTGGTACGTAGCGAAAATCGTGAATCAGGGCCCACTGCTTTTCAAGTTATCTTCCCATAGTCTTCAAATTCTAGGAAAAATTAGCTCACACATTTTCCTCGAACAAATTTGTAGAGATATAAGATGTTCAGATCAGTGCATTTTGAAGACCAATTGGATCAGATTTTTTTGTGATGTGAAAAAAAATGCCATTTGGGGAATTTTGCAAAATGTACCTAATTTGAACTGCGACTGAATAACTTTTTCTTGTTTCTGATGACGAATTCCGTGGATTTATGAAATATTTCTATGGCGAATGAAAGGTACCTGGTGCTAAATCGTCATGGGACATCGATTATGAAGACATTTTTACAGAAGCAGTGGGCCCTGATTCACGATTTTCGCTGCGGACCAGGACACATTTTTTCTCTCTCAAAACTCACCATACAAAACACATTTCTAAGTCATAGAATCGAAAAATCTTTTAAAATCATTGAAAATATTCGAATTACAATCTCTAAGGACCATAATAACTAAGATCGTTTGAGTATAAGAAATTTTATACCTAATGAAGCTTGTAACAGAACTTATGGGTCACCCTGTATATATATATATATACGTATATATATATATATATATATATATATATATATATATATACACAAGGGCTGTCCCAAAAGTCCCTTACCGATTTGATATAAAACTACTAATTCAAATAAACATATTATACAAATTCGTCGTCAAAATGTTCAATATATTCCCCCTTCAACTTTCTGCACCGATCCCATCTCTCTGGCAATTTATCTATGCCTGTGGCGAAGAAATCTGGGGGGTACCTCTGCCCGCTGCAAGTCTTTAAATTCGCTAAATCTTTTGCCACGCAGCGTTTTTTTCATTTCTCCGAATAGCCAATAATCGCTCGGTGCTAGGTCTGGGCTATAGGGTGGGTGTGGAAGGCATTCAAAGCCTAAGCGCCGAATAACATCATTTGTTTTACTACTGACATGGGGCCTCGCGTTATCATGTTGCAGAAGAACGCCACGGGTGAGTTTGCCACGCCTCTCTCGCTTTATCACTTCCCTCAATTCTTCTAGTTCCCTTACGTAGTAGTCGCTATTGATGGTACTTTTCTCAGGAAGCCAGTCAATTGACAATATACTCTTTCTACCCCCAAAATACTGTGGCCATACGTTTGCCTGCCGATGGAGCACACTTTACCTTGATAGGGACGGCTTCATGCTTCCTTTTCCACTGACTACTTTGGAACTTACTTTCTGGTTCATAGTAATGGAACCACGATTCATCCCCGGTGACTATGCGATCTAAGAAGTCTTTCTCATTACGCCATGATTTAAGTAAATCACGACTACATTTCACTCTCTCCCACTTTTGTTCTTCTGATAAAAGTTTCGGCACCCATCTTGCCACAACCCTTGTCATTTCTAGTTCATCCCTGATAATCCTATGAATGGTTGATTTGGGAACCCAGTCCTCCTCTCTAATTGCCTGACAGTAGCACGTCTATCCTCATCCAGTACTCTCTCTATCGACTCAATGTTAGTGCGGATGCTTGATGATTTTGGGCGGCCTGTACGGAGATCGTCCTCAACAGTGTCACAGCCATCTTCAAATCAACATTAATCGAGTTTTAATAGTAAGGATGACTCACTATGGTTTACCAATTGAAAAAGACTACGTAGATTGTGTGCATTTAATTTATCTCTTGATTCTTCCTTTATCCTATATTATACAAGACAAAGTACTACACTATAGACATGATTTCGGTTAATCCACCGTTACCGAAATTTCGGTCGTTCAGTAGCATATGTCATTTAGGAATTTGAGGGTCCTGTTTTACCAGTGAAAGCCAGCCAAATTACAAATTTCATTTTGACAATTCAGAATTGATATTCCGACTTTCTATAATCAATCTATCCTTCAATTTAGAGGAGTTTTATTTGATGTGTATTTTAAATGAAATCTCACGTTCTACAACGTTTTTCGTTCTAAAGAGAGAAGGCCAATGTACGAAGATACCCAAGAAAGAAAATTCTGTCGGACAATGTAGAAATATGGAGATCTTATTCCAAGACTAAATGTAGGAGAACAAAATTCTGGTGATTAATTGAACTATGCTACAATGGTAAGTACATTGTAAAATAATATATTTGCTCTTTATCCATGTTTCCTCGAAATTGTATTATTTGACGAAGATTCAGGAATTTTAGTGGGGTTGAAAGGCATCTGCCCCCCACCCTCTCAGCTTTTTCTACTAGATTCTGATTGCTGGGTGGGCTTATTGCTTATCAGGACCCTTACCTTCGTACCTAAGCTGACCAATTCTGAGTAGTCACTCGCTAAATCAGGATGAGCATATGCTTGTCATGCCTCACAGTGGCACGAAACCTCATTTTGGTGGCATTGACACTTTTTGTTGATGATAGGGTATAAAAAAGTATTATTGACCTATAGGTTATCGAACCTATTAATTCGATTGAGATGTTCAGAAATTTTGTAAGGCTTCAGATTCGCAAAGTATGACGTCATCGCATTTATGCTACAATTTACAAAATATTTGTAAATTACAATATATCCAAGATAATGAGGTGTTTAATCATCTTCTGGCAAGATAAGTGAATTTACAAATCACTAATGTCTTCAATTAAACACGCTAGCGTCTGGGATTGATTTTTTATCCTTAATTAAATAAGAGGAGTGGGTCATTCTGACACAGCAATCGGGTAAAACATCCTTAATGTAATCTTCAAGGATGTACTTGTGAGATAAAATTTCTCTATATCGACGGAATAACTTACTACTCACTTTAAGACCTTCTTCCGATAATCGTTCTAACTCTAATCCATTATTGAATCTTGAGATTATTTATGTCTGGTGTGTGTGCTAGTCTTATAATTTCCAATTGCTAATCAACCATAAAATAAAATTTGGACAATTTTCAACCTATTTTTGAAGGATTCAACGGCGGTCGATTAGAAAAAACATTCAAATGGTTATTAGGGTAAAGTTGGGTAGAGCTGGAAATCATTTTATTTATTCGAGATCGACTACTCAACAATAAAATATCCAAGTTTCAACTCGCAGCCCATAATCATGCCTTGACTCAATTTTCGTTGAATAAGAATTTGAATTCAAAACTCAGCTTTTGAACACAAATAATTTCTAATTTTATCTATTGTAGTTACCTGACTTTGGAATGCCAAAATTAAAGAACAAAACTGTCTAAAGCAAATAGTTTTGATGAATTTCTGGGTTCTCATATTATTAGAATATGGTAAACAGCTTTTTAGACAAATTGAAGAGTATGAAATTTCATGCTAAAGCAACCCATCGTGCCATTGTGGCATTCCTAAGCTGGTCCGGAAGGTCCAGTTTGGTTTACAAGTAGATAGATAAATTGAGAAGGGTAAAAAAGGTGTCACATTTTGGCCCAGGAGAATTTCTGTTTTACCGGATGGAAGCAGGCGTCACCCATTTAAATAGGGAGAGCTGTCCGGGAGGACAACTTTCAGGGTTGGCTGTTTCTGAGCTACTTTTCTGAATTTATGTATCAACTGTGTCGAGGACAGAAAGTTAGCTATAAACAACCCTACCCTCCTCCGCTGCCACTGAAGGGAGACCAGGGGCCTCATTCAGTAAAGTTCTAAACTGAAATTCTTAGAATTTTTCTTAGAATCTAGCGAATTCTTAGAATTTTTCTTAGAATTTAGTGAATTCTTAGAATTTTTCTTAAATCTAAGAATTATTCTTAGAATTATTTTAGGTGGTACAGTACACCCTCGCTAATCCGAACACTTCATTCTTTCAATCCGAACACCCGAAATATAATATTTTTCGCCTCTATGCTTTAAATCAACGTTTATAATATTATATATTTCAATAAGATTGAGAAACCTCATTAAAGAAGTAATTATAACAAAATATTATCCTAATATTCTAACAATTCAAATTTTTTATAGTTAATACCCCATTGAATTAGTGTTATTTCACTAATCGGAACAAATTCACTAATCCGAACGATTTTTTAGATCATTGGCACAGAGCTGTTCGGATTAGCGAGGGTGTACTGTATTCACTAAAGTTCTAAACTGAAATTCTTAGAATTTTTCTTAGAATTTAGTGAATTCTTAGAATTTTTCTTAGAATTTAGCGGATTCTTAGAATTTTTCTTAAATCTAAGAATTATTCTTAGAATTATTTTAAGTGGTATTCACTAAAGTTCTAAAGTCAAATTCTTAGAATTTTTCTTAGAATTTGCCAAATTCTTAGAAAATCCTTGAATTCTAAGAAAAATTCTTAGAATGCATACGAATTCTAAGAGAATTTTTAAGTGAGGTAGGAGGTTGACTTAAATTCATTCTAAATCGTTGAAGTTCGATTTTTAAAAATATTAGCTAATTAATGATGAATAGAATGGGTGTCTCTTAAGGTATAGTTTACATTGTTGGATACCGTTAGTTTCAGTAAAAAAGACATTGACTTTACTTTATGAAATGGTTAGGTGCAACGTCGTAACATCTACGCCCTCCAGCTATCCCCAATGTTGAAATTTGTAAAGGATTTTATTATATTAGCATCAACTTTAATGAATGTTTCAAGAAAATTTCTAAGATAGTATTCTATAAGAATTCTAAGAAAAAATGCGATTCGAAGAATTATTCTAAGAATTGATCAAATTCTAAGAATAATTCTTAGAATCCGTAAAGAATTTGATGCCACATAATTCTTTATGAATTCTAAGAATTTTAAAGCAATTCTAAGAAATATTCTTAGAATTGCACTTAGAATTAAATTAAGAAAAATTCTAAGAACTTTAGTGAATGAGGCCCCTGCTTAATTTTAGGGCATCAAAATGTTTATGAATAAATCCACTTTAGTACTATTTGTATTGAAATATTTGAATAGTTTGTCCTGAGTGCATTCGCATGTACGTACATGTGTTCCTATACCCAAATAACAATATTCATGGGCTGGAAACAGAAAATTTCCTGAGCTATTAAATATGCTCATTCGCGCGCGGATTTGAACTATTTGCACACAGATGCAGGTAGATTCGCGTTCGGAAATAAACATTATATTAATGAACAATTGTTAGAATTGTTAGAGTTAGTGTTTCTCAAGTGTAAATTTGTAAGGGCCAGAAAGATAGTTCCTTTCATAAAAGATGTTCCAAAAGTGTAAGGATAGTCAACCTTAGTAAGGTCGACTATTGGAGTGATATCATATTTTGATAGGTCGTGTTTTGTTTCTTTCAGAATGAATGGGAGAGCGAAAGTGAGCATTTTCGAGAGTAATATGTAATAGAAAGGTGTGAAAAGGGGCATTTTATGTTCGAAATAGTGTCCATTTGAATCTGAAAGTGGCATTTTAATTTCGTGACGGGGTGATTGAGTGGCATTTAGTAGAATTCTAGAAATTCCATTCTAACAAGTGCAGAACTCTAAAAATCTCATTATAACAAGTGCAGAATTCGCTAAAAACCATTCTGACAAAGTCAGAACTCAATAAAAACTATTCTGACAAAGTCATAACTCGATAAAAACCATTCTGACTAATGCCAGTGATGGAAATTCTGACAAATGACAAACCCCTTCAAGATTCTGACAAATGCAGGTTTTACTCACTAATATAAACTGATGGAATCAGCTTTCTGATATATCGAAAGTGTAAATAACTAAATGAATACTGTGAAATAAATGAATTATTTTAACAACCAATTCCGCTTATAACGAGAGAGATATTTATAATCGTAGAAAGCAAAGGACATAAAATATACGAAAAATATTGAGATTAATCTATTAACTATATTTCAAATGAGTATTATTTTATACGTTTAAGAGGAGATGTGTGGAAGCAATATATCAATAATTCATCATTCGACTCCAATTTCTTTGTAATTGTCTCTATTATACTTATGGTTAGGTAGGGAGAATTCATCATTCTAATCACCGGTTCATAATCTTCCGAATTCTGTATATAGAGTGCTGATTTTTTTGAATTGTTCATATTCGTACTAAACCTCTGCCATGACATTTCGGATTCTAATGCATGATCATACTCCCGACAGAAATATCCGTATCCAACATTGCAGATAGACCATTATATCTGCTTCTGAAGAATACATTGTATTATTGTGTTGAAAGGCTGATTCATTCCGCATATGGAAATATCCTCTAATTTTAGCTTGACCCTGCGAGACCATGTAACGACATTGTCATTACATAATTGATTTTTATTGAGTTTAATTCACTTCCAGTAATCTTTTTGGGTATACATCTAAAATAGCAATTTCCTTCTCCAACTATTTTCACGTCTGTTAGGGCTGATATTTTGCTAGAGCTTTTCCCCTTAAAATATGATGCTACTCAATTGATTCAGAAAACTCTGAGGTTGTGTTAACACTTCTCGACACTTCTCTTTGCCACTCAACAGTAATCGGTAATATTACTGCATCTTCATGAAGAAAAAATGCAATTTCTGTGTTCAAGTCATCTCCATTTTCGGAACCAAGAAGGAATAATGCAAATGTTGAGCCTGGATAAATATGTGTATAAATATAATAAAGTACATCCTCGATCATCTAAATCTTGATTATCCAATTTTCGAACACATATCTTATTTATGTGATGACAAAAATGAAAATAATTTTGTTATATTCTGCGTAGATCCAAACCTTGTGGCTTTTTAAACAACTAATGTGTTCGGATAAGAGAGAATTATTAAATATCAACTAAAACGACTATCCTTACTATTAAAACTCGATTAATGTTTGTGTATGTGTGTATATATGTATATATATGTATATATCTATATTAGGGTGCTCCAAAAAATTCGAAAGTTGAAATATTTAGATGCACACTCTTCGAATAGTTGACACAAGTATACACTATAAAATTTTCAAGCAATTAGGAGATGTTTTAGTGGTCGCGCAAAGTAGGCTCCTCCTGGTGCAGATTTATAATGGGACATGTCCGGTTTGAGGCTTAAAGTTGTAAAAGACGTACTTCTGATTTTCAAATATACTAGTAACTGTATTTTTGTGATATTTGGGGGTGGTTTTATATCAGCTAATAATACACTTTAATGACCTAAAAGCTACCGGTTCGGAGATATTGGTGAAAACATTTGCGACCCTTAATAATTTCAATGACGAAGACTGATCACAACTGTTTTCACCAATATCTCCGAACCGGTAGCTTTTAAGTGATTAAAATGTATTATTAGCTGATATAAAACCACCCCCAAATATCACAAAAAATACAGTTACTTGTATATTTGAATATCAGAAGTACGTCTTTTACAACTTTAAGCCCAAACCGGACATATCCTATTATAAATCTGCGCCAGGAGGAGCCTACTTTGCGCGACCACTAAATCATCTCCTAATTGCCTGAAAATTTTACCGTGCATACTTGGTGATCATTGTCAACTATTCGAAGAGTGTGCATCTAAATATTTCAACTTTCGAATTTTTTGGAGCACCCTAATCTATATATATATCTGTAACGTTTTTCGCATAGAACTGAGAAGTGAATGTGTTAATACTAAAAATTTGGAATTTTTTCATGGGATGTTCTTACATTCCAGTGTTGCTATGGAAACGTGTTTCGGTCAGTTGGGGCTATATCTTGAAAATAGCGATAGCTAGACATTCAAATTTAATCCCATTTGATAGCAAATAGGCTACTTCCTATTAAGCTATAATACAATTTCTATGTCTAAATTCAATGGTTTACGAGATATTCGACAAATTACCAAATGTGACCAATATGATAAATTGTCTAATAACTCTAATAAAAAATTATTGAATTAAGACATAGAAATTGTATTATAGCTTAATAGGAAGTAGCCTATTTGCTATCAAATGGGATTAAATTTGAATGTCTAGCTATCGCTGTTTTCAAGATATAGCCCCAACTGACCAAAACACGTTTCCATAGCAACACTGGAATGTAAGAACATTCCATGAAAAAATTCCAAATTTTTAGTGTTAACACATTCACTTCTCAGTTCTATGCGAAAAACTTTATAATAAAAACACTTAGAAGTGCCCTTAAACGACCTCTGAAAATCACTAAATTTGACCCAAATATCGCCTGTGGCGCAATCATTTGATGACTAATCTAAATTTTCACAACGGATATGGGTGCTTTGATACCATATTTATATATGCTGGTAATACATTCCTAATCTCTATTGTGCTTTGTTAATGATTTAAGGCAGCTCATGCATTTCTTCAACCATCTTCTACTGCATCCCTAGTGCCAAATTCGCAAGTTACTCTGAGGCCTTATTATAGTAGGCTATGGACAGACGTATTTAGAGATGTTATCTCCTTTATAATTAACCAATTTGACCTCAGGCGACCGAAGGGCGCCTCCGGCGGACACAAAGTGTCCGCCAGCCCCGCAGCGCAAGCAAGCGAAGCGCGCTTGTAACAACTAAAACTCAATTATAATAGAAACATATACCTCCCAATGTCGCCAAAACTTTCATTGAATAATTTACAAGGAATATATTTGTAGTTAATTTCTTCGTTATTCTGACTTACTTTCATCCTTTTAACACCAGTTTTAATATTTGTATTTGTACGTTTTCTTTTCTCGTTGTAATACCCTTCTTCCACACATTCATCATTAATTGTTTTATCTCGGGAGTAATGAGGTTTAGTGAGGAATATATGAAACTTTGATCCAGATCCAGATTTACTATCATTTGTCAGAATGTGGCTATCAGTGATTTTTGATGCAACAAAGGGCCTTTTATAGTTGGGTTGCAACTAGGGTTTCCAATCCCGGGATTATCGGGACTGACTATTGTAACACATTTGTAATGAATATATTTTAACGATGATGATTATAATATGCTGATCTAATAATACTGAAGAGAACAAAAAGAAAATTTAAGGTAAAATGAATGATTAATCTGTTTGGATTTTTTCAAATTGTTCCTTATGAAACAGAGAACATCCAGCGTGTCATCATTAAGTCTGCTTCATAATTTATTGCAGAGATATGCACATGATGAAAACGTACGTTCTGCTTCAACAGAAGTTGCAGGGATTGTCAGCATCATTTGATACACCTTGTTTAAGTAGTACCCTCTTTTTCCTGTTTGCTCTGCAACAGTAATTTCATATTTTAACTTAGTTGGTAAACTTGATACAAGTTCACCAAGTGAAAGAGAATTTTGAGGAATTTGCATCGATGCGTCTATTGCTAGTTGCAATTGGAGGAATATCTTCTGGTTCTGGATCCACAGTAACTTCTGATAATTGTGATTCTGTCGTACCATCTTCACTAACTGGAAATTCCTCATCTCGCCGTATTCTGGCTAGTATATTAGCACAAAATATTCTTACATTTGACTTCTTTTCGAGTTTTGCACATGGGTTGTGGAGATATTGAAGTATTACTGAAGCATCAGTGTAACGCTCTTGAACAATTCGTTGGTTAATAGATTCCAGTATTTGTTTATGAAAATGCGATTTGGATTTGTGAATATCGTCAAGTAGAAATTTTGTGGTGCTTCAGCTGTAATTAAATTTGTATCACGCCGGCATAGAGCTCCTACAGCCATCTTAATAGGGTTCAATGCGTCTACTATAGAAGATATCAGCGCAAATTCCTCATCAGTAAAATATATACCTTGATTAAGATCTGACAATGCTTTTTGTGTGGGTCCCTTAATCTGTAATATTCTTTCAGCATGTTGACAAGTGAACTCCAACAAGTCTTACAATCCAATATCATATTGAGTCCATTTGGATATTTTTCTCTGACATACTTTTGCAAAGTTTCATTCTTAACAGGCGAACGTTTAAATATTTTCACAACTCTTCGTACTTTGTTCACTGTATCAATAATATTACATTTAATGGTAGAGCATTTCCAGTGTCTGCTGGTCCTGAAATATCTAATCCATCAGAAAAATCATCATCACTTCATTATCTAATGTTGTCGTATTATCTTCATCATCAGTTCCACTGCCATCACTAAATTTTTCAATTTCCTCATTATTCTTGATAATTCACAGATTGGCCAAGTGGGGTATAGGGTCAAAAGGTTTAAGAACCCCTGATATAAATGAACCTTTTTAATACCTTAATTTCCTTTTTGTTTGGAGGGTGTAATTTTGAATTTAAAACTGGTAATGTTACAATTTAGCCTAATCTGTTAGAATTTGAAACTTTCTCCCTAGCGAGTAATGCCGAAGCCGTTCGAGTGCTTCCACAATAGCAAGACATTCTTGCTCGACAACATTATAATTCTTTTCATCAATCTTCAAAGAACGAGAATAATAAGCAGCAGCATTCCCATTCTCCTCCAGTACTGCACCTAAACCTTGAGAATTGGTGCAAAGCAAGGGATTATTCTAGGAGCGCGAGACGCTCCTTTGAGCATATGATTTTAAGCCTCAAAGTGTTTAGGAGTGTTAAAATCTAGAATAATACACCCAAAATACCCTATACTATAATGTTATTTATCGGTTTAGGCCAGTGGTTCCACACTTTTTTTCTAACTCCCCCTTTTATAGTACCATTTTTTGTATTCCCCCCTTTTCCAAATTTGTAATTTGAAATATAGATACTGATACTTTAATCATGTAAAAGTGGCAGAACATATGTGAACTATTACATTAGCATTTCCTTATTGTCTTTAAGTGTGGTTATGAATTTTTTTATGTTTGGTTGCAATAATATGTCCAATACGAGGGGAAGTGGAACTAAGTGCAGCCCTGATATCTGGTTCTACATCTAACCGATTTCTATGTTTGTTTTGATGATACTTATTTGGCTAAATTGGAAACGCCAGTAAAACTTTAACCGGTCTACTGACATTTGACTAAATTCGATATTTAGAGTGGAATTAGCACGAAGTGAAATAAACTCGTCTTTTATGTTGAAATCATCATCTGAAATGAGATCAAGAGTTGTTTGATCAAATAGAAATTTAACCCACTGCTTGCCTTTATACATCACCATGCCATCTTCAAAGAATTGTTCGAGATAGTTCAACAAGATGTTGATATGTTCGATAATAACAGACTAAAAAGTACACTCAATGGATTATGCGTCGATGAAGTTTTTAAGATTGTGAAATGCTCCAGTTGAGTGTGCGGATGCTGCACTGTATTGTATATTGGTTGTTGCACCGCCAGATTGATTCCTCTTTTATCAATGGGTGGCTGCATCTACCGTTGTCGCAAGCTTGGGTGCGTTCTGCACCGCAGTTTTTGGGGCTCGCGCTGCAGTAATCGTGATTATGCGCATTCTGCGCAGTGCGATATTGGGAATGGGCGTGATGGGAAGCGATCGATCTGAATTCCTTAGTCTGGTATGGGGATAGCTGATTCATCGTTGGTCTTGTATCTGAAAATTGGTTTTCTGATAAAGCACAAAGTTTCACACGTGCTTCAAACAACTGTATCTCTGCCTTGAAGTGAGGCATTGACAGCACACAAAGCAGAAAACATGTCAGCAAGATAAGCCACCCTGGCTAAAAAGTGCTTTTCTAAAAAGTATTCTGTCAAGAGATGATTTTTAGAGAGAAGAAATCAGTAATTACAGCTCTCAATTCGAACACGCGTTGAACTGCTTTTCGAGACAACCATCTGACTGCAGTAAAAGATAAGAGAGTCTCATAGCTAGTCTCTTGAACCTCACACAGTTCAGTAAATAGGCGAGAATTCGTTGCACTCGATTTGATGGCGTTGATTTCTTCTACGATATGATTGAAAGTGGTTGCGAGTTCACCAGGAATTGCCTTACTACTTCATCCCTAGTACACAATTTTGAGTCTACTGCGAGGCATTATATTGAGTACTAGGCTATGAAGTATTATTAGCGTAGCTTTTGTATGGATGTGCTCTATTTGCTTGTATGGTGTTATGACTTCCATCCATCAACGCGTTCCTGAAAATTTGAACTGAATAATCCTTAATGATGTACGTATATGCCATTTTCATTGAATATTTGTTATTGGAATTTAATTTAGCTCAATTTAATGAATTAATGATAATTATTCAATTTTTGAACCAATATATATAGTGACTAATTGACCGAATATAGAAAGAGTAATCCATAACATTCTATACACCAAGTCAATGGTGGTCACTAATTATTTTAGACCAGGGATTGGTTAGTATATTCAAAGTTGTGTTTATATTATTGTAATTTATTTCAATTATTTCACTATTTTAAAGACACAGTCACGAAACGATGCTAAGGCAATAATTTAAGTTTAATTGATAACATTTTAATATGGCTAGACATAAAATACAACGATGAATAAGCAACATACTAAACAATATACTCAATAATATACTAAATTCTTCTGATCGAGCACTTGACAGAGTTGAGCTTATGATAGATTGGGCATCTGAGATATGAAATACAGTTGACAATTGAGACTTGTGATCACTTAACGAGCTGTACAAAACAAAAGAAGAAAGATTAGTTCTTAAACTTAGTAAGCTTGCTATACTATCATGGCTCAGAACAAGGGAATTGTAAGTTTTAACTTTATTGGAAAGTAGGCAGTTGGAAATACAGTGGAATTTGCTTATTAGCAATATTGCTCTATTAGCAACCGATCTTCAGGTCCCAGGTGAAGATTTTGTGTTAATTCTGTTCGCTTATTAGCAACCATTTTATGAGCAAAACTCGAGTTGCTAATAAGCGAATTCCACTATAGTTAGGAAGACTTTTATTTTGTATATCTCAAACGAGATGTATTGCATTAACACCAAACTCTCAAGATCTCGCTATGTTCTATTTCCATTGTTGCACATGCTAACTGAATAAGTTTACTCGTAGTACGAAGGAAACGAGAGTAAAAATTTTCGAATTGCTTCTTATTGCAGTCGATCTTACTAAAAATATCGAAAATAACTTTAGCACTTTCGATAACAGAGGTCAACGGCTGTTTAAGTGAGCTTCTTCTATCCACGAATTCTATCTAAATTGAATGCCCATATCATTGTTATTTGTAATATAATTCGTTCAAAGAGGAGAAATGAGTCTAAGTCGCCTTTTCAAAGGCGACGTGGACTCATTCTCCACTTTGTAATCACTTTATTAAGGAAAGATTTAACTTCATCATCAGCCTGATTCCTCTCTAAAGGGCAACTTGATATCCTTTATTATTGGGAATTAAGGGCCTTTCTGGCTAATACATACAAGAGCAGAAATGTGATATCCAGTGAGCGATGCTCTATTGTCATTGGCAATTCTATTTGAGTATGAAAAACATCTCTCGACTGCGCAACTCCCTAATGGCATGGTGAGAAGCATTCCTGCGAATAAAGAATGTTCGGGGTACATTGCTCGTGTATATGGATCCGATATAAATGATATCCAGAATTGCTTACCACAATCAGTTTGAGATAAACAGTTGGAAAGAGATTTAGTATTTTCACAATGTCTCTTTATGTTTCGGCTCTCATCCACTAGGAATACGGACAGTTCGTTACACGGACACTTCGTTACGGACAGTTCATTACTGGACACTTCGGTACATGGACCCTTCGTTACAGAACAAGTCATTAAGTTTGTTGAATTCAATAGTTAAATATAGTTAAATATGATATTATTATATATAATTATGGTTATACGTAGAATGAAATAAGATGTTTTAATTGAAAAACTTGTGAACTGAAAGTATAGTTATAGTTATATGTATGCTAAGATAATCTTATATTTGCTGACAGTAGGACTACGTCGATCCCATGCTAAATCGATGAGCGATTCCCTTTAGAAATTCTAATGAGGATCTATGGAAATAGCTAAGAATTAAAGTCTTCAAAGCGTCTTCATTAGCCCTATTCTTTGTCCGTTTGGTAGGCTTGTCTCCACTTAAAAACTTTGCGTGCCTTGCCTCAACTAAACCCTGTTCACGTTGAAGTGCAAAGGAATTTCCAAATATTTGGATGATGGCAGCCTATTGTGACATTGTAAGAGCGATGCCACGCTTCAATCGCATTAGTAGTACGAGGAATACCTTGAAGAACTTCGTGATGATGGTTCCACATACTTATAGGGAAAAGTGGTTCCACAAAAGTCCCTCCAGGAAGCGAGCGTCCAACATAAGTTTTCTCAAAGTAGAGAGCAAGTTCTTGGGCTTGAGGAATACCAAGTTGTGCGATCACCTGAGGGAATAATTCCGGCACATCAAATGATGAAGCGAAAGCAAGTGCTGGCAAAAGTCGAATGCGAAGTGCTAGAGCTTCATCCTGAATGTAGTCAGCCTGTAATCCAAGCTCCTGTACTTTACGCCAAATGTTTTGTGAAAGGTGGAAAAAGCATCCTTTTACCTCGGTAAATGGCCATAGAGACCGAAAGCTATTAATAGCGCCTATTTCGAAGTCCATTATCATGTTAGTCGGCATGGCATCAGGACACAGTATCTTGATTTGCTCCCACATTCTAGTGTAAGTGACTTCCGTCTTATTTGGTAAAAGAATAAAGAGACTGGGCAAAAGATGTCCATCTTCCAGAAGGTTTGGTCCACCTCGTAGTCCATGAATGCAGTATACCTGCGCGAATAGCCTTGGAGCAGTTTTGAAAGTGCCATCGCAGAGCCAAATTTGAGAAGCATTTAGCATTTCGATGTTTATTCGAGTTCCAAATATGAGAAATCGCTGTGGACCATCGTCAGAATCGTATAACAAAAAGTTATCTCCTTTTGCAGTGATCGTATAATCTGGAGGAATAATTAACTCCTCAAGACAATCAGGTTAAGCAGGGATAGCATGTATTATTTGCCTCTCACGTCGTATCGTGCGCTTAAGACTATCTATTTTTGGAAGTTTGACTACAGTTTCCGTTGCTGCATCTTGAAGCTCATCACCAACAATATGATGAACAGGATCATTACTCTCTCTCGCTCTCCGTTTTATCCCAACCTTTACTTCCAAATTACGAATATGTGTCATCTCTGCATCATGAAGATGTTCATTGGTGCGTTTGATGATTACACTACCTTTAGTATGTATCCTCGCTTTACAAGAATCTCTCTTTTCACACTGCCAATGGGTAACATCACCAATTACTCGCTGTTTCCCATAGGTAAAGCCACCTTCCACATGCTTGTAACACTCCTTTTTAGATTTAGATGATCGAATCAATCTGAACTGAGGAGCCGGATCCATATTTCAAAGTAATGTTCGAAGTAAAAGTTACTGAAAGAAAGTACGTATATGGTATTTTCGAAGATTTTGTCTTATATATAATAGCATATACTTCACAATGTTTATTCTGCTCACTTTTGGTGACATTTGAAATTGTCACATTTGACAACCACAAAACAATTAGAAGCCAGAGTGAGTAGTAAAGGCACATTCTAATAGAATAATTGAAAGTGAATTTAGCACTTAATTTGTAAGAGTTCGCAGGAGATCTCTCAAAAAATTGTTTGCTTCCACAGAGACTTCATGTTGAAATATCCATGTAACGAACTGTCCATGTAACGAACTGTCCATGTAACGAAGTGTCCTGTAACGAAATGTCCGTGTAACGAAGTATCCAGTAACGAACTGTCCGTAACGAACTGTCCGTGTAACGAACTGTCCGTATCCCCATCCACTAACCGATCTTCATCAAATCCAAATTTTTCCGAGACTTTTCGTATGAAACTTGGCCAACGTTCATCATGGAATAGTACCATTGTTGCTAACATCTCATTATCATCACTAAACCGCTGCTCCATCTCAACTAAAAGTTTTTGTATATACGTACATAGTCCATCAGCATAATCTCCTGTACTTCGCAGCCTAGAGCGATGTCCAATCCCCGAGATCTTTACTATTAAAACTCGATTATTGTTATGTGTATATATATATATATATATATCTGTAACGAATTGATTGAAGAAACTGCCAGTCATAGAAAGCTAATTTTTGGCATGTGGGAGTATTTTGGCTATGGCTCCAGTAAGTTCTGAGCTCAGAGCAAAATGTCGACTCATCATGGAATTATGACGTCATTGTCACATTTTTAAAAGTTAAGCAACACAGTTATTCGGGCATAACTCAGCCATTATAGGAGATAGAAGGCTGAAATTTTAATAGAATCTGTATACTAACATGTCTCACATATGACTATCATAAAAAAATGATGACTCATCACTTTGTTATGACGTCATCATTACGCATCAAAAATTTTTAAATTCACAAATTTGGTGATTTTTCGAGTGATATCGATTAGCACAGTAGAATAGACATATTTAGAGATGTATCTCCCTTATAATTAACCAATGTGACTCCAGGCGACCGAAGGGAGCCTCCGGCGGACGCGAAGTGTTCGCCAGCCGCGCAGCGCAAGCAAGCGCGAAGCGCGCTTGTTAACATAAATCCAGCATCTTGAAGCTTTGCATCAATTTTATTCACCATCGGTTCTATCTACTGCAACACGTATTCCTTACTTCTGTACTTGTGTATTTCAACCATTGTACATCGAGTGATTTTGATGGCGGTTTCTAGGGTCGTTCCAGTGCCCTGAAATAGACATGAAAGAGATGCTAACTTTCCTAATATGATATCCATGAATACCAACGTAGCTAGGATATCCTTCGATAACATTGATACCAGCAAACCAGCTGATCGTGTTCTTTCATCTGAATTGTATGTCACACTGTGCTGTATGAAGTCCAAAGTCAATGAAATGTTGACGTATATCTTGAGTAGTCTCCCAATAGCATGGCTATATGACAACCACCTAGTAGGTGCGACTTCCACCAACTTACAAACATATCCATCGAATTCAGGATAAGTACAGGGTGGCTTTTAAGTTCTGTCCCAAGCTTTATTAGGTATTAAATTTCTTAAACTCAAACAATCTTAGTTATTATGGTCTTTAGAGATTGTAATTCGAATATTCTCAATGATTTTATAAGATTTTTCGAGTCTAAGAACTGGAACTGTGTTTTGTATGGTGAGTTTTGTGAAAAAAATATGTGTCCTGGAACGCAGCGAAAATCGAGAATCAGGGACCACTGCTTTTCAAATTAGCTTTCTAGAGTCTTCAAATTTCAGAACAAATTAGCTCTCACATTTTCCTCGAATAATCTAAATTTGTAGAAATATAGAAGGTTTAGATCAGTATGTATTGAGAACCTTTTGGATCAGATTTTTGGTAATGTGAAAAAAAGTGCCATTTTGGGTGATTTTGCATAATGTACCTACAGTCTGTCACATAATTATTAAGAATTACTCAATAAATCACAGTACTCACAAGGTATAAGTAATTGACTTCAAAATTAATTTTTAGTAAGATAAATAGCTATTAATCAATAATTTATAGGAAAACCTTCGGATGCAATCACCATTTTACATCTTTCAGGCATTGACTGGCAATATGGTTGTAAGAATTCGGAACTTATCCCTGACCAAGTATCTTCGAGCATCCTTTTTAGCTCAGAAATTGTTCTAGGCCCTTTTTTAATCAATTCCCTCTTCACCCAAGCAAATAAATTTTCAATAGGGTTTAGATCTGGGCTTTGAGAAGGCCAAGGAAGTTGCATAGGCACGTTTTTGTCGATGAAGGCCCTCACGATTTTCGAGGTGTGCTTGGGGTCGTTATCCATCACTAACCGCCAGTCATCTTGATGGAAAACCTTTGCCTGCTCCAGTAAATGACCTTCCAAAATCTCAATAAACTTCAGGCTATCCATATTTGTAGTGAAAACACAAAGGGGAAATGTTCCCATAGAGCTAAAACCAGCCCAAACATTAATTTTAGGGGCGTGCTTAGTGGTTGGAGCGACCCGTTTTTTTCCTGATTTCGTCCACATCTGTATCCGACCCCTAGAGAGCCAGATGGACATCTCATCAATGAAAACGGTTTTAAACCATGATGATTTAGGATACTTATGTTTCTTTGCCCATTGTATTCTACTCTGACGATTCTTTTCGCTCACCATTGGTGAATTAGTCGGGTAGATTTTGGAGTATTTCATCTCCTTTAGGTTTCGTTGAACCGTCTCATATGAGGGCTTTCCAGGAGCAATTTGTGCTAAGGTACGTAATGAAAGATAAGGTTTGCGTCGAATTTGTTGGGTTACACACCTCATCGTTGACTTGGTAAATTTTCTGGGTCTTCCGCCACCACTACCATGTCCTAATCCAACGTCGCGTGATTTTCTCGATTTCACTAAATAGACCGTTGAGACACTGACTCCTTATTTTTCAGCAATTTCCTTTATTGACAGGTCTGTAGTTTCTAGTAACAAATCTATTTGCTCTCGCTTATGTTTTTGAGCCATTTGTGGTAAAAATAAGTGCTAATTCATGTAGAAATATTAAATCAATGTTATAAAAGTCTAAAATAGGTAAAAACACGAATCATCTCTGAAATTATTAGCGTTCACACGAATTAATAACAGAATATACCAATATCATGACATATTTGCAATATAAACACTTCAAATTAAGGTGAAATTGCATTGAATCAACTTGAGCAATGATATTTTAAAAGATTATGGTCATATAGAAATTGGGTAAGATTCTTAATAATTATGTGACAGACTGTAATTTGAAGTCGTGAAATAATAACTTTATCTCGTTTCTGATAATGAATTCAATGGATTTGTGAAATATTTCAATGGTGAATGGAATGTATCTGGTGCTAAATCGTCATGGAAAATCGATTATCGAGACATTTTTTACAGAAGCAGTGGCCCTGATTCGATTTTCGCTGCGTTCCAGGACACATATTTTTTTCACAAAACTCACCATACAAAACACAGTTCCAGTTCTTAGACTCGAAAAATCTTATAAAATCATTGAGAATATTCGAATTACAATCTCTAAAGACCATAATAACTAAGATTGTTTGAGTTTAAGAAATTTTATACCTAACAAAGCTTCAGGACAGAACTTAAAAGCCACCCTGTAGAGATTTTGGAAAGTAGTTCGAGTTTTTTATTTGTTTTGTGGAAGAACATGTACAAGCTCGTGCTGTTCCCAACGCTAGTTCAGCATGATGGCAGTCTTTAGCCGCATCCCGACCAATTAACTGCAAGCGGTGAGCTCGGCAAGTTTCGGGAGTTTCCACCTAGATCTCATTAATCCGTAAAGGCCATTGATTGGGGACGACATTACCGCGGCACCGTCAAATGATACACATTTCAATTTTGTGAAGTCTAAATCTCGTATCCTTAGACATTTATCCACCATCTCGAAGAGACACTCGACTTTAGTTGAGTCGATGGGACAACAGTCTATCATTTCTTCGACAACTCTATGTTCTGAATTAATATCAAAATAACGAGCGTATATTCCGAGCATGGAAAAACCATGCATGGATGTCTCATCAGCCATTAGTGACCAAGAACCAATAGTAGCTATAGAATTCTTAAGATGTAGAGTAGCTTCCTCATCCAACACCTCTGCCATCAGTTCCATGAACTCCGTGCAAGTGGTAGTAGATCTATAAGTTGCGTTTGCATCTCTTGTCTGTCCAAAACGACATAACTCTCCATTGAAACTACTTACTAAGTCAAGGAGTGAGGTGTAATTTCCAGTATTGGGAATTTCACGTTTAAAGAGCCACAGGGCTATTTTCATATAATGTTGTATAAAGATATCGTAATCTTTTTCCTTCTCAGATTGTTCAAGCAACGCTTTATCCTTTATCATGTTAATAACAGATCTCCGTTGTCCATCGCTACTTTATCGAAATCGACAGATTGAAAGTGGCTAAGAAGCTTACTATGTGATTCTGCTTTTCTTCCTGGGTCGGCTGTTTTACTCACACCTTTATTAGTAAAGAACTCCTCTTTAATGTTCTCGCGAAGGCAGCGTAACAGTGTGGGATTAACACTACAAAATTTGCAGAAATATTTTCCCTCTTTTTCCTCTTGCCAATCATATTTCTCTCTCAAATTCAGAGGCTTTAGCTTTTTTGGTGGATGTTCCATCAAAGAATAGTAGTAGTACAAATAAGTAATTTAAGCTATGTAAACAAAGAAAATTTTAAATGAATGTAAAATAAAATTTAAGTTGTTAATTAACTCAAGGTAGTTCTACTTCTGTTTAATCAAGAACTTGATGATATTTACTCTCATGGGTTGACAAATAAGCGGCACATATAAATTCGCATGGCTTACGCCTGTAATAATATAGTCGTATGACTTACGCCTATTTAGGCCATGGAAATCTCCCTAGACAATAATATAATAATTAGTATATAATTACTCCACTCAACCAAATAAAAGAATATGTTATATAAAAAATAATTTGGAAAACTAAATTAGATATTGAGGCCGAGCAAGTAAGTCCTCCGAAGATTCGGATATAGGGTTTTGTACGCCGAATTTTGTACGCCTAAAGGCGTACGCAACACTCCTAGATAATTCACTGGCTGAAATAAGTGTGATGTGAAAAGCTATAAAATTTTTATTCAATCAGTCTATAATTTGGAACATTTAATTAAAGATAATTTTTAAGGTTAAATTATATATGAAGGTTGAGAATAGGCATAACCTCGGCATGGCGATATATCGAGATGGCGGTGAACATTGAAGCACTGTAGTAATTTATATTATAATCAGGGAGCTAAAATGGCACAAATGAAATAAAATTCAATTACAATTTTAGTAATACGTAGTATCATTGAGCTCTCATGGAAATCTCCCTAGACAATAATATAATAATTAGTTAAATAATTAGTATATAATTACTCCACTCAACCAAATAAAAGAATATGTTATATAAAAAATAATTTGGCAAACTAAATTAGATATTGAGCCCGAGCAAGTAAGTCCTCCGAACATTCGGATATAGGGCTCGTGACCGACTCCAGTGTCCATCTGCTAGTACGAACTTGACAGCGATAATAATTGAAATACAACTCAATCCGCAAGACTTATTGAATGACCTAGTATAATCTAAAATAGTAGTGGGCTTTTGCTTAACACCATTTGCGGTGTCTTTCTCGTAATGGATATTAGATGATAATAATAATACACTTTTATTTTTCCATGGAACATACTGAATCAAAGTGTTATCACTGGAAAAAAGAAAATTCGAGTAAAACGGTGGTATATTTGTAAGTACTTTCAGTTCTTTGGGTACTACTATTTCTCTAAGAAAACTACGAATTGTACCAAAATAGAATATTTTGTACTCTTCTAAAAGTTTATGAGATAACCTTAATGACGTAAAGTAATTGTCACCTGTCAACACATGACCGGGCTTCAAAATAGAGGCAAGTCTCATTGTGAGATCAGAAGGTTTGTTGTTACAACTACCCTTGCCAGTGTACCTTCTAGATTTAAAGGATAATTTTTAGAATCAGCTATTATAAATATTTTTATTCCGTATTTATCTGGTTTCGATGGAATATATTGCTTAATAAAGCAATAGAGTCGCCTGATTCTGTACAACGATACTACCGGAATCTGTCCTACGACCAAACTGTTCGGAATCTGTCCTACGCCTGAGTTCGGAATCTGTCAGGGTTGCCGTGGGAATAAAATTTCAAAACCCATTCCCACAGGATATCAGTGGGAATACCCACAAAAACACAGAAACCCACAGAAAAATAACAAAAACCCATAGAAATCCACAGAAAAACCCACAAAACCCACTGGAAAACTCGGAATAATCGTAGGAGAGATTCCGAACTCAGGCGTAGGACAGATTCAGCGTTCCCCTTAAATGGACACTAGCCCCTGTATCTGCAAAGGTGTTCGTCAATGGTGAGATTTCTATTTGGGGAATAAGCATTTTTTAAAGCATAATTAATAGCGTCGAAAACATGGCGGATTGGGGCTAATCGATCTGTAGCTAAGCGTTCCAGTCTCGTTTCTAAATCGTCAAACCTAAGAAATCGCAGAAGAGCCTTAAACCTATCCCTGGGCATTGTTGCCGGAAATATCGGTCTGCCCCTATTAGGGTCGTCGGAATATAGTTCTGAGATTGGCTCTCGAGAAGATCTGAATACTCCACTGAGGATTAATAAACCAATAAAAGAGTATTTCATCAAATGTAAATGGTGAATAATAAGCGTGATTATCATTTAGCTGTAATCTCAAAAAATCTTCTAATTTCTTATTTGTCATAGTTAGAATGTAATTACAAATATCTTCATGAAAGAAACTATGCATGAAGTCTAAAAAACAAACCTTTAAAAAAGTATATATATGCACAAAATGTATTAATTTATCACGAGTGAGTGGAGGGAACGTAGGAGAGAATATATAAGAGAATGCTAAAAAATGTCAGGAAATTGTTGTGCAGTTCCAAAAGAATGAATATATCAATAATTAATTGATATTTTTCTCATTATTTTGAGATTGTTTATTTTGAATGTAAATTGTAAACAAAAAAACAAACAAATATACAGTCCACTTCCGAAAACCGGGGCACCTCGGGACCAGAGTTGGGCGCCCCGGTTTTCGAGTGATAAGATGTACAGTATCAAGTTAGTATAGCTCGTGACAAAAACAAAGCATTTTAAGAGAATAACCTTGGGTCCGTGTAAACTAGCATCCTCAATCATTATGCTATAGTAAGACCACTCCAACAAGTGACACGGCTCTCATATACCCGCCGAACCTGTTGTTTCGCTCTTGTTAGTACATACGTATGTACATACTACACAGTCAGTCGGTCTCATAGGTATTACATTTATGACATCAAAAATTTATATAAATTTATATTTGACTCTAATTCATCGTGGCACCCACACCCATAAATGCTGTGTAACAACTCTTCATACATTAAGCATATACAAATGGAATGTTTTAAATTAAAAGCATAATTTTGCAAAGAAAAATATCATCCAAACTCTCCCCGGTTTCCGAGAGTAATTTATATAGAACACGACCGGGGACGCAGCATTTGTCCGAATTTCTTAGTTGTCATTTGTCCGAATCGATTCTTGGAATATTGTCATTTGTCCGAATCGTAATTTTAACATTTTGGGAATGATATATATCGGAAAAGTGTGAAAGGGAGCTTTTCAAGTTCGAAATATTGTCCAATTGAGTGTAAAATTGGCATTTTAATTTTAAATTAAGTGACAATATTCCAAGAATCGATTCGGACAAATAACAGTTGACGCAATTCGGACAAATGCATGCGCCACAACGCGACCATATTTTTCCGGATGCGCCCCGGTTTTCGAAGTGGACTGTAATTAAAAACACTCGTTACGGACTAGTGTTAGAATTTTGTCAAGAATCTTTTGAGTCAAAATTTTCGTTAGGATAGCCCAAAAATATTATAACATGCAAAGTAACCACGAAATATAGCCATAATCAAAAACTTATACCGAGTTGCACATCTTCACTTCCGTTCGCACCTTCTCTTTCTAGCTCTCAGACCTCTGCATCGCCGATCCCGCACGAGTTAATACAGTAAACTTGGTTATTACATGGCTTATTACATTCGATTAGTATGTACTTTATTCCGGCGAATTTCTTCCTATATACTTAGTAATATTTCTCTATAACGTACACCAATAAGACATACTTTCGGATATAATGTACTTATTCTTTCTCCTCACAAGGAAAATTATGGTTCATTCATACTTTATTGATAAGCGGAACTCGTTTTTGTATCTCCAAAACCATATTAGTTTGAATTTATGAGATTCTCATGAATTCAACTATGATATAATGTACTTGCTACTCTAATATAACATATTATCTAATTACATACGTAGTATATCCACGGATACCTATATAAACGGACGTGACACTCTCATATCACGGTAAAATTCTAATAGACCTAATTCGATCTACCATAACTTCTGTTCTACTCGGAATTTCTGCATAGTCTTGGTGTCTAAAAGCAAGAAAATATTTCAAAAAATTATTCTATGCTCTTCAATTTCTAGTTTGTGACCATTCAACGTCATTTTCGGTTATTTTTGTAAATTTCTCGAAATTTTTCAAAATTCACAGATTTTTAGTAGATTGTGAACTTGTATATAACATGTTTCTTGGATGCACAATTGCATATATTCACTTTTAAAATCGGGTCCATTGTTATTATTGATATCTCGTAATCCTTACTATTAAAACTCGATTAATGTTTGTTTGTGTATATATATATATATATATATATATATACTTATATATATACTAGGTGTCCGTGGTATATCATATCAAGTTTTATCAAAAATTGATCCATAATTGAACAATAAATCAACAAATTATTATATTCATGCGAGATACTTCAACGAGATTTGTTGTTAATAATACATTATTATCCCATTTCAGGTAGCATTGTCTGCTATTGCTCATGTTGTTCGGATAGTACTTATCTCGGTGTACGTACTAATTTAAGTTTCCCGAGCAGGTACATTATATCCGAATTCTAATGTATTTGCTTTCTACGGACCTGCTCTCTGCATTAAAATTCATCATAACTTTCAGAAAAATTACATAGTAGAGGCACACAATCTCAAAGGAGGTATTACATATATGAAATCAATTGTCGTGTGTAATTGATGATTGAATAAAAATAAATAAGATTCACCTACCTTAGCAATTTATACATAAGGCACTGCCGCGCTCAAAAATACTTGGACCAGGGATCGACTAGTATAGTTAGGGGATTTCACATGAACCAAAGTATTAAGCACGATAGACCTTCTAAATGTATTGCCAGCATATATGAACCACATACCAGAGTCCCCGAATCCGTAATCAAAATAAGCCAGAATAGTAGGTTTAGTCTAATTCTATAAATCCAATCTAACTAATTGTAGTGTCAAATTTTTGTGCCTTTCCCTTTTGCTTTTTGACTTCCGCTAATCTTTGGGGAACACTTGCTATCAGCTGATTTACAATTTCTACGGGGAGATTGTTCCATTCCTCCTTGAGAGCCAGACTTAATTGTTTGAATGAGTTCGGCTGATTTCCTCTTTCTCGTACTCACTTTAGAAGACAATTCCATATATATTCGATCGGATTTAGACCTGGAGACTGAGGAGGCCAGTCTAGCATCTTTCTTTTTGCCAAACCATTCTGTAACTAATTTTCCCTTGTGGCAAGGTGCATTGTCCTGCATGAAGTAAGTGTCTCTCTTTTCTCTTGTGAAGCGACGCCCCTATAAATATTGATGAAAAGGCAAACACTATAGCCAGACCCTCTCTGTCGAGTTGGGAGTACCCCTTATCTGCTTGTGACTGGGAGCGAGATGCATATAATGTTGGTTTTTCATTGCCAGCCCTAGCGCGTTGAGATAAGACCGTCCCCAATCCGTAAGGCGAAGCATCACAGCTCACTACAAGCTCCTTTTCTGCGTCAAAATGTACCCATGCACCCTTCAGGAAGTCTCTGACTAATTCCCGTTCAGCGGCCCTCCGGTTGATGTGTACAGGGAGAAGCTAAATCGCGCGAATCTGGTCATTTTCCTCCGCCAAAATGTTGGTCACCGCTGCCTGGAAAAGGTGCCACCAGTCTTCAATGCGATCAACTTCTTAGAGAAGGGGTATTGCCAGTGGTCCATCCATTCGTGATTATGTAGGTAAGTGTGTAAGTAGTGAATCAATGGTAACCAATTCAACGATACTCGATTCAGGAGCGGGTCCCTCTGTGCTTGACTTTAGAACTTTGAAGAGTTTGGGGATTGCACAACATATACAGAAAAACCCAGGAAAGATATACGGACTCTCCCGAACACCAGTCGCGGTGATCGGAATTGCGGATCTTACTGTTGACCCTGGAGACGACCATGTTTCCCTACATAGATTGCAGATAACCAATACTGATACCACCCCATAGACTACTTTAAGTAAGGACAGGCGTTCAATCTCGGGTCCTGTAACTTGGTGCATTGTGTATTATTGATATCTCGTAATCTGCTCAAGTTATACTTATCCTAAGATTTTCGAGATATGGCGCAATATATTTTATGGCCCTATACATTGAGTCCTGCGGCCCCACATGGGGCCGCTGGTCAATTGACTATATTTGAAAATATTTTTTCATAGCGGCGCTGGAATGTAACAATATTCCATTCCCAATTCTTTTCCTAACCATATCGAGTGACTCTTTGTTCGATTCCGCTCAGCTAGCTGGGTATAGTCATTAATATATCGAATCTCTGAACTGCCTTTTAACACGATTTTTCACGATACTCCCGAGAATTATTAGCTATGTGATAAATATTTCTCGATAATCGTGTTAATAGACAGTTTAGAGGATCTATATGTACATGACTATACCCAGCTAGCTGAGCGAAATCGAGCAAGGAGTCACTCGATATGGTTAGGAAAAAAATGAGAATGAAAGGTTGTTACATTCCTGGCACATTCGTGCGTTGCTAGGAAAAAAATATTCCAAATATAGTGAAGTGACCACTTAAACTATGGGAAATTTTACGCTGATTATGAATATCGTAATATATATTGGAATAATTTAAAACTGTGAAGTTATATGCATATAACACCTTAAAATGTGTCCAAATGTAGCACTTAGAGCGACATTTTACGTAGGGATGTTCCATCGAAGGATTTTTTGGATTTTTAGTATGTTCTCTCGTTCATTTACCACTGAAATGAGTTCTGTTGCATTTATTCCAACTCAAACCATAGTTTTACTGGACTATAATGATCTTATTCCACGAATTCAAAAAAATATCACCATATTCATTTTAAATCCATTTTCAATAAGGAGATTCCAATTTTTGACAGTCACCTAAAACATGTATATAAATTAGGGCTGAAACGAATATTCCAAACCGCAACGAACGAGCCTTTTTCTAAACGAAAGAATATTCGAATATTCGTTCGTTTCGAAGAGTAAGCATTAAATTTTATCGATTCAGTTCTGACCAAATCCAAAACTTAAAAGAAGAATTGGAATTGTAAACGAATATTCGTTCCCAAACGAATAATCGTTCAGTACATTTGGAAAGAATATTCGAATATTCAGTATATTCGTTTCAGCCCTGATATAAATCAAATGTGATCCCAGAGCTATACAATGGACAAATCGAAAATATTATATTTCCACTAACTTCTGAATGCAGATAACGGTACTTATAAAATGACCAAAGTACTGCATGGATATCTTAACTTACAGCGCTGTAAAGCTCTGAGAGTTTTTCCAGCTCTGCTTTTTTAATGTATTCAAGTTTTTATAGATGACATATTTTGGCCACCATTTTGGTTTCGTCTCACCTTTGCATATTACATATCTTTTTTCGAGCCTCATCTCATCTAAAAAGATTCACGTTAGAAAATATAAACCAATCGATACCGAAAAAATGATGCTTGCTTTTGTGCAACTGCCTCTGGGCACGGATCCAAAATGATTTTTTGTGTCTGCCTGGGCTGTCGTATCCACTCTCCTGGTAAGTTTTTTAAATCATGATTTTTATTAATAAAAATCATTGATTTAAATCATGATTTAAATCAATGATTTAAATCAAACAACCCTGTTGTTTGATGGTATTTTATCTATGCAAATGCATTCTCGATTGGATTCAAATCGGGGCTCTGACTGGGTCACTCAAATATGTGATTAGGCATGTTTTCCTTCATCCACTTTTTCCTAACCTTTGATGTATGGTTGGGTCATTGCCCTGCACCAAAAACCACTTGTTCTTATGGAAAACTTTAGCTTGCGCAAGTAAATTCCTCTCCGAAATTGTACGGAAGAAGCTCCAGTCAGATTCTGACTAAAAAAAACGCAGAGAGAGAATGCTATACATGAAGAAAAAGCGGCCCAAATAGGAACTTTAGCACTATGTTTTACTGTTGGAGATAGTACCGTTTCTTGTTCCCCTTTGTCCACATCCTCACACATCCCCGTGACAGCCATACAGACGCATGGTCAGCGAAAATTGCATGTTCCCACTTTGTATTTTTGTTTGCCTTTGCCCAGCGAATTATCTTGATACGATTTACTTCACTCAGCATGGGAATTGACTTGGAAAACTCTTATAATTGAGTTTTATTGTACAGCGTCGTACCGTTCGTATTGATGTTGAGGCACCTGAAGGTGGTAAATTTGGAAGATTATATCCGGGTATAAAGTGGGCTAGCTCATAACATACCCCCTAGCTCAGAATACACCCCCATAGGGGTGCATTCTGGGCTAGGACAGAATATACCCGGTATACGTAAACTGTCCTAGGACATATTATGCCCCCAACCCTGATAGGGGACCAGTCAACTCGTACCAACTACCAACTCGTCCAAAGGCACTTGGTCAACTCGTACCAATTATCGCGAAATACTGTTGTAACAACATAGAAAACCTGGAACCAGTCAAATCGTCCCTATCAAAGTGTTCAAACCTGATAAGGAGTGCTTTGGGGGTCTTGAGGAATCCTGGAGACCAGTGGGGTCTTTGGGTGTCCTTTGTGTGTCTTTTAGGTCGCTTGTTTGTCTTTGGGTCGCTTGTGTGTTTTGTGTGTCTTTGGACGAGTTGGTATTTGGGACACACATAGTGTAGGATCAACATAGTACAGTAAGCCTCCGATTAGCCGAACAATTTCAAAATAAAAATCTTTAAAGTAGCAGACGGATGCTGTTTGTTAACCATGTGTGTACTGTTACGTATACGGAATTTTTTATTTTTACACTTTTACTTGTCATTATAGTGAAATATAATTGGAGAAACATGAATATTTTGTTGAGCTCTGTCCAGGGGTAAATTTAAAAAAAGGTTTATTAAAGATGGCGAATTGTGGTATTAACATTATTCTTAGCTAAGTCTTGATTATTGCACTTTCTCTTTGAGTGGAGGGTGGAGACCCTAGATATCATGCCACCCCTGGGTCCGTCCCTACTGTCTATCTATAAATGTCATGATAATATTTTGATTAGATGCCATCACTCTACTTCTCTGAGGCAATTTTCCAATTTGTAAGACAGTCTGTAACTCCTACGACAAAATGTTAACATAGATACCCCAAACAGGGCCGTCGGAAGCTCAGAAAAAGTGATAAGGCCATTGTTGCTGTGAATCAAAAGTGGTAATGCTTATCCTGAGTCATCCACATCATCGTCCATAGAACTAAGACAGTTTCTAAAAAAAAAGTGGTAAGGCCATGGCCTTACCAGCCGCACCACTTCCTACGGCAATGCCAAAAGATCTACATTCATTTGATATTACGAAGACAGGGAGAATATTCTGGGCTAGCCCGCTTCATATCCGGGGGTATAATCTAGGCTAGAACAGAATATACCCGGGTATAATGTGGACTAGGACAGATTATACCTGGGTATATTCGAGGACGAGGGTATAATCTGGGCTGTTACACCGGCGCAGTGTCGAATTTTGTGGGAAATCACGAGACCCATTTGAAAAGTATTATCAGGTACATAAAGGGGACATAATTGAGGAATTTCATGGGAAAACTTAAGATTACCTCAATAGATGAATTACAAAATGGGACAGAATAATTGCCCTGGTTACAATTCGTAGACATATTTTACTAATAACCAAGATGTTCAATATATTAAAGTCTAAGTTACACTAATATTAATATTAATAAATACATAATATAAGAATAAAATATAGAACTAAATATATACACTATGCACCACATGGCCTTGCGACGGTACTGGAGGAAAGAAGATTAGAGAGGAGAGAGGAGATGATCACACTTGCAATGGATCGGAGAGGAGTTGCAAAACTTTGCTGATGGCACCTTTAAGACAGCTCCTAACCTCTTTGCCCAAGCGTATGTGTTGCATGCACTCCGAGGCGGACCAGAACCCCTAAAGGATGGCCATCTGTTATCTAGCCTGTTCATTTTCCTACCTGATAAAACCCAAGCTACCTACACACGGATGTGGCAACATTTCCAGTTACTCTGTCCTAATGCTCAACCATCTCGGATGCTTATGGACTTTGAGAAGGCTGCCATTAACAGTTTCCAGCAGGTGTGCCCTGCTACACAGGTGAAGTGCTGCTTCTTTCACCTCACACAGAATATCTGGCGCAAAGTACAAACTGAAGGACTGCAAGCTGCTTACAACCAAGATGAGGGACTAGCCCTACGCATACGCCTGTTGCCAGCACTCGCCTTTGCTTCACACTTTGATGCACTCGAGGTGTTTGGTGATGTAGTACAGGAACTTCCAATGCCCCAAGCCACTGGTCTAGTTCTATACTTTGAGAAAACCTATGTCGGGCGCAAACTCCCTGGTGGTACCTACCAGGATCCCTTGTTCCCAATTGAGATGTGGAACTATCACTACGACACGGCGTTTGGGTTACCTCGTACAACCAATGCAGTTGAAGCATGGCGTCGCTCTTTCAATGCTACTGTTGGCTGTCACCATCCAAATATTTAGAAGTTTGTCACTGCCTTGAAGCTTTTAATTTAGAGGTAGATTAAATAAAATACTAGTAGAGAAACTATGTATTCTGT